>JAFBJR010000425.1:5965326-5980006 GCA_016785285.1 Brachirus orientalis
GAGTTGAATGAGTTACAGGTGCCTGGTTAAAAGTCAAGCAATAAATTTTGCTGGAGATACAGTAAAAGCCTCAATCTGCTTTAATTTATCTGTTGTGGTACCTGGAAGAAAATCAGAAACACCATTTTACTGTTCATACCAGGGTATGTGATCAGAGTAGAGCTGAGGAATTTTGACCAGCATGCAGAGAAAATTAAACAAATAACAAAATAATTATAATAAATGAAATAATAATAATTAACTCCATCTTAATCTAGCTTTGCTATACCAGTGTACTCAGGTAGAGGTCAATGATGAGAGAACAATACAGTATTATTTTATTAAGAATAAATCTGCCTCCTGTGAAAAGCCTATTTACACCTCTGTACTTTAACATTGGCAATAAAGATCTCAATATTTTCTCTGGTAGTAGTTGGTATAAAAAGTTTGAGAACCCACTGGTCTAAGTGAACGGTAACCATCAGTCTTTCATCTTTATTAATAAATAAAATAGTTTCTTCTTTACTACGTTTCAATAAGTTTTGAGGTTTCCAGTTATTTGTATGTGTAACTGTGATGTAGGCTGTTAACAGATTGTTACTGTTATACTGTTAAACACTGTAACATTAGAGAGTAAGTCCAGTTCAGGTATTGTTTTTTTTTTCTTCTTAAATCAAAATTTAAAATTTGAATTAAAAATGTAAACGTTTGTACATCCATCCAAAATAAACATGTGAGATAAAAGAATAAGGTCAACAACTATTCATTTCGTTAAGGTATGAATCATGTTTACAATCCTGGATTCTTGGTACAAACAGCTGATGTAACATACACTTTTTTTTTTTTTTTGCAGATCATATTTTCAGTTCATGATTCCCCATTCATAGCATCTGCCTTTGACTTAAATGAATGATTCTAATGCTGCTGTAATTACAAAGCCTAAAAGCCTAAATTGGTATAACTATCTCTTTCTCTCATGCTGCCTTTCTCCCTCTGTTTCATCTCTTTGTTTGCCCTGTTGTCATGGTTTCTCACCGCCTCACCTCTTAAATTTGTTTTTGTGCTCCTATTAAAGGCTCCATCACCTGAACCCAAAGCGGAGCTGACAGCAGCGGCAGCAGAAGTAGAGACTGAAGCACAAGATGAAGTCTTTGGTAAGTGGTCACAAAATGTCTGAAATTCAACTTTACATGCATGCAGACATTTATTGCACTTCTATTCATTTTCTTTTTAACAGTTTAATAAAAATAATAATATAAAAGAATGATGCGCACATTAGTATGCAATTAAAACATTGCGACTTAATGATGGGCAAAATAAACTATGGTTGAAATCATTTTATTAGTTTCTGAGGCATTAGCTTTATAGACCAGAGGAAAGTGTGGCACCAAGAAATCTGTGGAACCAGAAATAACAACAGCTCGATATCAGCATTGTCATGGTTGCTACTTTAATACAGTTATCTTGACTGAATATCTGCTTGCTATATAAATATATTTGGCAACAATTTAAGTTTCTGCTTCACACAGTGCTGCCTCCAAATCTGCTTATCCTGCAGTACAACATTTGATTGGAGCGAACAATGCGGCTAGGGAAATTTTTGCACTATATTTTAGATTAATGAAACGTGAAACAGCTATTTTCTCACAGTGAGAACATGTTACAAGTTCCAGACACCCTACAGTTTCATTCCTCACAGAAAAATTACGTTTGTGTCGTTGTGTTTGGTGTTTGAGGACAGGGGTCAGAAAGTAACTTTGTAATACGATGGTTCAGCAGATGAGGGCAGAGTCTGATGGACAACAGGCCTCTGGACATTGGTACGATATGCTGAAAGATTTCAGTGCTGGATTATTTGCAAAAATCAGATGAAAGGGATTGATTGCCATTGGGGAAAATGGCAAAATCTTGTGCATATTTGCCAAATAGTTTTTTATGTTTTTCATTAGACAGGAGCTCTGATTTAATTCTGAAAAAGTGATGCCACTTTATATAATATCAATGAAAGCTCCTTCAAGATCGTCTAATGAAATCCTGTGCTGGCCTCTATAGTGGCTTCTTGCTCACACTTGGTTACATGCCAAAATAGCAATCACACCAGCATGAAGGGAGGCAAAAGTTTAGGGGAAAGAAGGGTGGTTGTTCATTCTGTGTAAGAACAAAACCCTGAATAGGTTAACCCTATTTGTCCAAGAGGAACACCGAATATTGAAGAGACAGGGAATGGAATACAAGCGCAACCTATTTTCTTGTCCCTGTGTCAGCCTTGATTGTTTTCAGGGTGAGCTGAGGTGAAATACAAGAGAGGGGATTTGGTCGCATGAGAAGCGGCACCAAATGAAAAATAGACTGCTGTATCAGCGTTGGAGTGTTCTTTCTTTTATTTATAAAAAAAAGTTGGAACAGAATAAGTTGTAAATTACCGTTCTTGTACCCAATATTCGATCATTTTAAGGATTTAAACATCAGTTGCTTCACAGTGATCCTCCTCTTTTAGACCTCTTGTTGATTTAGCAAGGTAGAATTTCCACTGAACATCACAGACTGATAAAATGTCTCCACCATACAGATGGGTGACAACACGCCTAGTTTCATTTCCTCTTGCTGTACAAAAATAAAACACAATCTTTCCCAGATGCGGATGCTTCCATGATGCACTAGTGACATTGCAGAAGATAAAAATAAGTACCAAATAAATACAATGGTATTAGTCTTGTGATAGTAATAATTTTGTAATAGGGAAGTAATATGGTTATACCAGCTTATTTCTTGGTGTGTGGCAATGAGGAGGATACTTTAAACTAAATTATATATGTAATTATCAGTTTTGATTCACAAAACTGTAAAAACAAAGTTTTTTTTATTTTTTTCCCACGATTTATTATCCTATAGAAAGACGATAAGAACAAAAATTGAATATTTACAAAATACAGAATTCCTATGTTCTGCTCACTTTTCTCATACAGTCAGCACTGATTGATGATACAAAAGATACAAATCATTCAAACTAAATTTGCTGTGCACAATACCTAACCAACTGATTTTCAACGAAAGGTCAGTATTGATCTAATATTACGCTAAAGTGATTTATCAACCTGGCTGCACTGCATTGCAGTGTGTGTGTGTGTGACTGAATTTGTGTGTCCTTGCTGACGTCATTCCATAGCAGCTTTTCATGCGTCCTTTGCAATATAAATAACCATTTTGCTGTTCTCTTTGGCTGCAAACAAACTGCTTTGTTTTTGTTTGAAAATGCATAAATTCTGCTTGGGATATGCCTCTCATCCATTTTAGTCCCCTGTGAATTTTACAATGCTGCTGACCTCATTTTTGTTTGAAATCTCTAGGGCTGCATTTTAGTGTAGACGGGCAGAAACAGAGACCCATGGAAACGATGACGCAGTTGTCCACATTATCTTTGTGGTTGGTTCTTTTTGGCCATGATGTTGCCTTTCTCAAGCTTGTGTAACATGACTTCCTTCCAGGAAATCAAGCAGCTTACAGTCAGAGTTTTCATATTCCAGCACGATGTTAACCGTCCACAAGACTCTCCTTTTCGCGGTGCACCACTGTCTGCCTGTCATCTGATAGGCCAACAAGGCTTTACGGTTATGGTTATCTTGCCATCCTTGGCATGTTTTTAAATGCATTTTTTTTGTGGACAGGATTATTACCTAGTAAAGCCATACCTTACAGAGGCTTTATCATATTGATTTACTGGCCCCTCTCTCTCTCTTTCTGGCAGCTAATTAATTTCTCTTGTGTTTAACACTTGCCATTGATCAGCACAGAGCAGACATGGAGGATCCACTACTGACACGAGTGATACTTCAAGGCAACATTGTACACAACACGCCTGTAGCCTCTAAGGACAATGTAGTTTCTTAAGAGAGCAATGACATGAAGAAGCTTACTGTATTAGTAACCAGGATTCTTTATTGACTATTTCTCTGAGGCTTAACCTTTAAATCACCCATGATGAAACGCTCGATCTTTCACACAGGAGTTTCTTTTAAACCTTGCTTCCTCACTCAGTCGCTTTTTGCAAGACATAAATTAATTACCAAGCAGGTCTTTATCCTGAAAACATTTTAAAATGTGAGAGGGAAAGACGCCTTAATAATAATGTGTTTGGTTATTAGGTTGGTTAATCTGAAAAATTAAGATAGGTAAGGTTTGAATCTCGGAAAGGTGAAGTCAAAGCACGACTATGATTTGAATTTCATCTGAAATATTAGTAGCTTTCATGCGCCTCATTATTCAAGTGTAGTTTCCAGTTTGATGTTTAATGTTTAACTGATTCTTTGCTCAGTCAGCGCTGCTCTCTACTGTATAAAAATCCCATTTTCCCTTCAGTTTCTAACATACGACTGAGGAAACATCGCTGTGAGCATACTTTTATATCCTTTCCTCTTGTCCGAGCATCAAGGTAGAACTAATTTAGCGCCATTAGGTTGATTCAGGGTGTGGGCAAAAGAAAATAAAAGGAATTTCCACCAAATTGACATGGCATTAGTGTTTTATGACGGGCAGGTTAGCAGAGCTTTATTGGAGCCTGTTCTGGTGTGGTTGTCATCAGCAGGCGTCATGACTCATCTCGGCTTGTCCAGCGTCAGGGGATGTCTCCATGCAGCACTTCCTGTTTGCAGTGCTTTTTCACTAAATGGCAAACACCACCATCAGCTGTGTGGCTGTTAAAAGCCCATTATGGCTCCATTACCTTTCCCAGCCTGCAGCAGGCCCCTGTTCTGCAAAACAGACCCCTCTCTATCTATTTGTCTGTCTGCTCTCTTCTGACTCTGTCTGGGTCACAGTTTCTTTGCCGTCGTCACAGGGTGACCCAGTGGTTGTGGATAGAAACTCAGGAGAGTCAGAGAACACGGGGCGTAGCGATGGCTTCCCAGATTAGGGCAGGTAGCTGACACACAGATGGAAGATTACTGTATTATTTCTAAGCAGTTGGCAGTTGATGTTTTTTAGAATAAAATCAACTCCTTCTAGGCAATGTAGAGTAGAAAAATGCACATTAAAGGAAAAGTTAAACATTATCAGCATTAACTTTGCCCAGTTCACTGCCATCTCTAAATTTTCAGACTGTACTCATGCAATGGGCTTGTTAAAATAGAAGACCATTTTTTCCGTGTCTCAGTTTTTGTTGCATCACATACAGAGAGAAAGAGAACACCATACAAATATACTGTAGCTGGCTGCATTAAATACTGTGCATTAAGTCAGCAAAAGACTTCTCTTAAATAAGGTGAGTGAGGACATTGTGAAAGTGCAAACAACAATAATAATTCCTCCTAAATCAAAGAGATTACCATTTAAAAACTTAACTCCATTTGTCAAAGAAACTAGAAAAGCCAGTAGCTGTGATTATAAAGGAAGATAAAAGCCTGTCTCGCATGATCAGTTTTAATTTTGGATTCATCTCTTCTCACGGCAACACTTGCATGTCTATCAGGGAAACTGAAATATATAGGTGTGAGCCAGTTATTGCTTATTTCCTACACTACATGCTTCCATCCCTAATTGCCTTTGGGACTTACTTGCTATACTCTTGAAATGGCTCTCTCAGATTGCAGTGATTTGGTTCAGACAGACAGGGTTAGTCAGAGAGGGGGTGATGTAAAGTTAACAACCACTTTGTTGAAGTCATGTCATTTTCTTTTATACCTGCTTTGGTTTCTGGGAACAGCTATAATGCAGCACTGTTTGTAATGTATACAGCTGGGTTTTCATTTATTGATTGACACACCCTTTATGCGGGTCCTGCTTTTGTATTCTGTGTTATTTATCATTTCCCCTAATCTGCTGGCTTTGCTGTTCGCTGTGATCACAAAAAGTTTTATTTTTCAGTGGATAAAACACACAGCTCACTCATCATCGCTCACGTCCTGAAGAAACAGCCACACAGTGGTCAGCTGCATCTCTTACCACTCAGATGCTCTTTATGAAACCAAAACCCTTTTTAAGAGTATTATGACACATATATAGCTAATTAATGTTTATCAGGAGGTGGCTGTTCATGCAGGTCCATTTTATTAGTAGATCACATTAATACAAGAAAGCAAAATGAAGTCATTTTCATAATTAATTAATTCTGCTAAAAGTCAAAGGCATCAAAAGCATTAAATGTTGACATTTAAGGTCTGTGATGCATAAAGTAATTAAATGCTGCTTCTTTGTGTGATGACAGCTTTACATGTGTAGGAAGGAAAAAGCTATTACACATTTGTCAACTTAACATCATATGAATTCAAACAGAAATGTAGTTCAGCTTGTGTGTGACTGTGAAAAATGTTCACTGTCTTCTCAGGACAAATAGTGTTTAAACCTGCATTAAATTGTTGTGTATCCTCTCAGGAACAGGAGAAAGAATCTGTTACCAGACAATTTCTTTTATTTACACATACTCTATGTGTAGCTCTGCTCTAGTTTAAGTAAATACCAGGGCAATCTTTATTCTAGTTGGTCTTTCACGTTACATTTTTATTGTACACAGTTAAATAATTTTTACATACTGGTGAGCTCAAAGATGCTGGATTAATAATTAGTTATGGGTCTATTTCCTACAAGTAAATTCTCTCAATTTATCTACCACCTAATGAAGATATTGAGTGAGGAAGCTCCAAACAATATTTTAGTTCACTTTTTACTTTTACTCTATTGCTTTTTTTTTTTTAGTTCACTTTTAAGCCCTCCTTACCAACTTTATAATTTAAATTGGCATAAAATGAAAATCAATTCATGGAAATAGCATGTACTGAATAATCTCCATCCTCTTGCCACCCTATGTTTGTCTTTCTGGCAGAATGTGTTAGCATGTGCATCTGAGTTTGCTCCTGTGCTGTACATGTGTAAAAGTGCAGTGGCTCGGTCACTTGTCTCTGTGGCAGAGGCTAACTCTGGCTGGTACCAGCTCTGGCACTGGCAACAAGGAGAACCTCCTCACAACTCCAGCCTCAAAAGCTCTGATTGTTGAAGCACAGCATCCATCACCGGAGCAGTGTTGTTTCAGCACCATTGTTCACACTCTCACTCACTGTCCTCTATCACCTCCGAGCTGTTCTCATGTCTTTGAGGTTTTCGTTCTCTGCCGGATAGATCACTTTATCTCACAATCAGCTGAACACGCAAGGCTTTCGGCGTGTATTGCGTTGCACAGGTTTTCTTATATGACACTCCGTATATGGAGCACAGGCGTTTTCATTCCCTTGTGTCTGCCTGATTTGATTCTGTGCGTGCTTGCCACCAGCTGGGTCTTTGAGAACTTAGGGGATGATGGGTAACCAAGACGACCCTGGCTGCTGCATCCCATTATGTCTGATATGATGAAGCCTTATTCCCCTTAGTGGATCAGAAAAAACACCACCTATAGAGGAAGCACAGCTGTGGATAAGGAGGAATCTGAGACCATATTTGGCCAACACATGTTTCATGTGAAAAAAAGACTTTGTCCAGAATCCAGCTCTGATAGTTGACAGATAACATCTGGCTGTGGATCGTGATTTTTGTATCTTGGGTGACTGCATAACCTTCAGCGTTGTTATTTTGGTTAACTGTATTCATATTTCATGTTGCACAGATATGTGACTACGCGTGTCTGAGCAACTGTAGCTCAGTGACTGTACAGTATGTCCCATTTCTAATTAGTCAATTAGTGCAGCTGGGGCATTGGATGCAGTTAAGAACAGTTAAGGAGACAAATGTATTACAGTCTGATTGCAACAGATGTGCCATATACTGTATGATAAAAGGTACTGATTTGTCAAACCTGGTACTAATAACCATCCTGAGTGATCCAGTCACAATTAAACAGCAGTGCAGGTCTGAATGCACCAGATCTATGAGAGCTGTTCAAAAAATGATTTAAAGAGTTTGTTTGGATGCACATGTAACCACATTTCATGCAACCTGCTGCATTTTCACAGTGAACCTTTTACACTTCCCGGCACCCTTATGTGGATTTATTTGTAGCCACTGCAACAAAAGTGACACTGATTAAAAGACTTCATATTTGATGCCACGCAACTTCTATCTTGCTGTTAGTGTGTGTGTGAATAGTTTTAGATACAGTCTCAGCCTGATTCTCTCTCTCTTTCTCTCTCTGTCTCTGTCTCATATTCATGCAGACATTCATGTAAGAGCAATGCTTCAAAATCACAGATGGTCTTCAGTGTGCAATTAAAGACTCTACTTACCATATTGATGAAAAATATTCTGCTCTCTGGCTGCACAATTTCTCTGGAATGAAGAGTTTCACTTTTCTCTTTCTACAGTATTTTCTTGGGTGCACTTGGTTGCCAAGCTGTTTTCCTGTGATACAGTTGGCCATGATTTATTTCAGTGCCTGTTTAAAATATTAGGACTCACTTGTCATATCCTCCCGCCATCAGCAAATAAAGCTGCCTCATACTACAGTGTTATTGAAATGGCCTAGTTTGTCCCTCTGGTGTCTCGATGTGCGAAAATACTGCCCATTTAAATCTTTGAGAGGTTACGGTAACACAAAATCTTAAAATCTTTTTTGATGGACGATTGTTTTAAAATTTTGGATTCGCACAGAAACTGCCATTATGGTACATTTTCTGTAGGATTTGGAAGTGTCTTGATTGGCAGAGCAGATAGTTCTAGATTGTGTTTTGGCCTAAAGCTCTCAGGATGGTAAGTGTTGATACAGAGGAAATCAAAGTATAATGTCTCATTTAAAGCCCCTGACACAAGCAACCAGCTGGCTTATGGCTGCAGGACATTTGTCACATCCAACACCCTGGTGAAGCATATGTGTATAAATCATTTTAGCTTCTCATGTCTCCATGGGAAAGAGAAGGTCCCTGAGCACTGCACTGCATGATGCCGTCAAATGTTGAGATCTTTTCTTCCTCTTCTGAGCTCTGTACTACTCGAGACACCTACCCATGAAAATAAAATTAAATCTTCATCCCCACTAACCCGTAAGTCATGAAAGAGATAGTGCTGTTTTAAAGCTCCGGGCTGAGCTGATTCAAAAGATTCAACATTAAGATTCACGAGTGAGCTTGTGGAGAAACACTATTAACCCCATATCATATTGTTTTATGGTACTGGTGTTAAACCAGAAGTCAGAGAAGTGCCAGAAAGTTGTAAGAACATCTCAAGTCCTTATTCTGTTTTATGTCAAGTCAAATATATTTAGATTTGGTAGGCTAGCATTACAGCTGTTTGGATAATTACTGCAGCTGTGACATTGGTGTGTATATAATGGAGCTTGTAACATAAGCAGCAAATAAAGATCGAGCCAAAGGTGAACAGTTTGGGAAATTTGTGGGATTTTGTTTTGTTTTGTTTTGTTTTGTTTTGTTTTGATTTGAATATTGTCTGTACCATCACACCTTGTCCTTCCTCATTCGAAGACGCTGAAGTTGAGAGATCATGAACACATGGCTTAGAAGAAGGGAGTGATTCTGTTGCAGCTCTTATCTCTCTGAAAAATCTCTGGAGGACTAATGTCCTGAATGCCAGATGGGGTTCCAGAGACAGAGAGCGTCTTTTTTCTTCAGGACTGTGGGTGCTTCAGCACCACCATGAATGCAACGACAGAGGGATTTTTCTACCCTGGGTGGGAGGCTTGGGCTGGTGCCACATAGCGATGTGTGTTTTTTTCAGAAGCATGCTTCCCGTGCCTCAGTCCCACCACAGGCCTTGTTGTTGTACCAGATGCTAAGCTACACATCCTCTTCACACTAAAGAAGAGGAGGAAAAATGAGAAGATTGAGTCCCACTCCATGCATACCTCTTCCCCTCTGGCTGCTGATCTTTCCCCTCTTCCAGGGAGCTAAATTTCTCTGCGGAACAGATCGGACAGACAGTTTTTTTTTTTTTTGGTAACTATTTAACCTGTCTGGTGCAGGAAACAGGAGGTGATGATGGGAATTAATGTGGACCTGATACTTGAAGGCAGCAGATCTCATTAATAGTCTTCAATACTATCACCTGAATTATCAGGCTGCTTTAGTTGTCATAGAAACACATTGGAGTCGTCATGGTGAATTATTCAAGATGCTGAGAAGCTATTATCCGGGCACCCTCGGACTACAACCGTGTCTTGTCTACATTATGAGAAGCTGTGAACACATTTCGAATGAGGCAGCATCTCTGTGCGCTAATAAAGGCAGGCGTCCTCTATGATAAGCTTGACAGAGCTTGTGCAACATATCCTGACCTTACTGTGTTCTCTGCTGGTGACTTCATGGCCCTTTGGCTCAATCAGAGACTGAAAGTCCTGAGAAACAATCATTATCCTGAGATTTGAATACATGAATAAATCTGGTATTTATGAAAGGAGCTGGGAAAGTGAAGGCAGCATGCTCTCAGCAGACCCTGTTTCTGTCTGCCCTGCTATGCTTCAGACTGCTGGGTAATTGGCCCTTAGTGTTGTTTACAAGTTGTTTTGCATAACCAGTGTCCAAACACTGATGGCTGTGCAGCTGAGGAAAGAATAGTTTTGTTTTTTTTTTATGTAGTGAAATGACGATGCACAGGGAGAAGAACCATGCAGCATCACATTTGGATTTTCCTTCCTCCTGCCTCTAAGAAAAGCATGAAAAGCTCATTTGCCTTTTCATTTCAATATTTACAAGGGAAGCAAACACAACAAAGTTTAACTGAGTTACAGGGAAACTGACAGTTAATTGCAGAGAAATTACTTTCACTTACGTTAAAAACATTTTTGATGAGTTAAGTCTAACTTGCTGTTGTCACACTGAGCAGAACGATCAGTTGAAATGGATGAAAAACTGGTTCGGTGTGCTTGGGGACTTATAAGGCCAAGATTTTTACTGACTGACAGCCTGACTCATGGCAGTTGTTAATAAACTACAGAGATGGTTAGCCTCAGAGGACACAAGTCAGTCTGATTGACTATAATTTAGACAATTAGCATTGGCCTCATTAAAAAGACACAGACTGTTACATTGGTGTCACTGACCCAGCCACTGAAATGAGATTTTTTTGTCAGGGTTATCTTATAGCTAGTTAGAAACCAACTCTGCCAAGCAATTTGATTTTGCTCTGCACACACATATGGCCAGGACGCTGTTTTGGCCATTGAGTGAATCTCTTAAAAAACAATCACAAACAGGTTCTTCCCCAGGCTGGCATCTGGCAATGGCAACAACGAAGCTAAATCTAGCAGCTTTCTTTCAATTAAGCTGTTGGTTTCATTTTCAAGGACTTGTACCCGGGGTAGCTCAACGGAGCTACCCCGGGTACAAGGTTGAGGCATGTGGATCACTGCAAACATTAATGGTAACGATTATGCTAATGGCCAGATGATAAATGTTTGTCACCGGCAAGAACAGGGCAGACAAAAAAAGGAATTTGTTCCTGCCAAAGCCGATAAAACCCCACATGTATTGCAGAGTCATTTGACTTGAGAGTGAATGCCAACAAAATATTACTAACTGGTGGAAAAACCCATTAGAAAAAAAATTTCTAATGGGAATTTATTATTATTATTTTTTTTTAATTAATTTATTTATTTTTTGGACCAGCAGGAACAGGTTTTACCGTGGGCAATTTGTGTGAAAATATTGTAGATGCCAACGCTGTAATCAACAAACGTGTAGGGGCATACAGATTCAGAAAATGCTAGCAGGTTGTCCTCTCTCTTTTCGTTGTCTATCACAAGCTGGTCCTGTTACAGCAGTTGCAGTTCTCGCTACCTGTAATGCAGCAGCATACTTGTCCAGTGTCTCTCCCCTCCGGATAAAGCACTTGTTTTATATCACACTTCATTCGTGTATCTTAGTCCACACATCCAAATCAATTTAACTGATTGTTTTTTTTTTTCGATGGCATTTAATAACAAGATGATTCTCAATGGAGATTTGGTTTGCAAGCAAAATAGCAAAACAAGCAGCAGATAAGACAATCTGAAAATGGCTGATGACAATCACAGACAGCAATTAAAGGATCATTATGGTCTCTCTATCTATTTAATAGACTTCCTTTTGCAACGACAGATGAGAACAACACTGATTGCTATTTTAAACTGTGAATGGCAGGTGGATTTAAGGGGATTACTCAAGCTACCCAAGTGCAGAAAACTGCATTTTTCTTGTAAAATGAATGTGAGCTGTAAAGTAGTGTGTTTGCTCTCACTATTGTAAAATGATGGGCAATACATTTTATTGAATCTAAGTATATTATTAGTTATTCTGTATTGCCATGAGTTTATTTGTACTGTTGTCACTGAGGATGAGGCGAAATTGTCATGTTCTCGGCACAGATCCTACAAACTTCTGCTCCATTTTTCGTTCAGTCTTATCCAGACTTCTGTTGGATTCGGATCCTGGTGACTGAGCTTTTTGTCATGATTAATGAAATCAAGTAGAGACGTGCTTTGTGACATGCTGTACTGTGAAAGTAACAGTGTCAGAAACACAGATTAAGACAGTCAGCCTTTCCTATATCATATACAGTAATGTGCAAAAGTCTGCACCAGTTTGTTGTTTTTATTGTTGTTGTTGTCTGTCAAATTCTGTGATGTTTGGCACTTGAGTTGAAATTATTTGACTGAAAATGGGTCTATATATATGTGTGTGTGTGTGTGTGTGTGTGTGAACTTTCAATGAGTGTAACTCATCAACATTTTTATGTAATGGTCGAGCATGACTTGAATAAACCTGTTATAATAGACCTTTTTCAGAGCAGACATTTGTCAACACGAAATAGCAGAACTAACTGGTTTAATCAGTAACATTGATTATGCTTCCACTCCGGTTCAAGAGAGTCAAGGTCATGCTATTGTTCAAGTGTAAGTGTAGGTCACACTAAATACTTGACACTTTAACCTGTTTTTTCTTGAAAAATTTGTGACTTTATCACTGCAAAACATTTGTGGATGTGCTCCAGTAAGGTTATGTATGACAACATTACTAGAACAGCAAATAGAATTCCCAAGACTTTTGCACAGTAGTCGATATGAGCAAACAAACCTGTTAATATGCAGGTTGTAGGTTTCCTTATTGCTTTGCAGGGCAAATATCTCTGATTCCTGTCATTTAAATGGCCTGTTACTAGGAATATTGGGACTAATTGAGGCAAGTATATTGTTTCATCCAGGTCATTTAAGGCCACAAAAGAGTTGTCTAATAAAATCGAGTCTAAGGACAACGCAGTCTGCCTTGAAAGTGTTCCCCACGCCACCACCACTGTCCTGGACTGTTTGGGTCCATGGATTCATGAGTGTGTCCACTGTAGCCTCCGATTTCTGTTCTTGGAACCTAATGTATTTTCTTCTGCTGCAGCCCGTTGGCTTCAAAGCATGTTGTGCTTTCTGGAATGCTTTTCTGTTAAGCCAAGATTTTAAGTTTTCTTTCTCCTCATTTTTGAGGTTGATGACGTAATCTTGACATAGCGGGTGCACATGTGTTCCTGATGAAGTGACTTTGAATGATTCGCCTGCTCTTAAGGAATCCCACTAGACATGTCACAGGTCCATTAAAATACAATCAGCAGGTAGAGTGCAGTAATTACCCTCACATTTGGCCACCCAGACCATGAATCAGCTTTTTCCTCTAATGACAGGCAGGTCCTGCTGTCGACAACGCCGCAAAGTCCTTGAGAAAATGTTAAAACTCATTTCTCCTTGGGACTTTTCCCTTTCAACTAATGATAACAAAAATGGCAGTAAAGTCAAAAAAGAGAGAGGAAAAAACTGCACAGACACACAATCATCTCAAAAGGAGAAAATGAGAAATCCTGCATCCAGTGTGAAGGATAGAGCGAGCCACTGTTATTACAAGTTTTCCAAGCACAGGGAAGGTAATGCACTGATGATTTAAATACGTAACTTTTGCACAGAGGTTTATTCTGATGTTAACTCACTTGAAATGAACCTGTTTCACTCATAATAGAACAGAGTCGGCGTCAAGACTGTTTACGTGACACAGACAGATGTGTCCAACTTGTTAGACAAGCTGACAAAAACGATGCCGCACAGATTATCTGGAAGATGCTTTGCTTTGTTCTCTTAGACGTAAACAGGACCAGATTTTATTTTTGTCCTCATTTGTGTTTAATCGATTCATCCACACAGATTTGCTCTGTAGAAATGCAACCACTGTGTGAAATCTTCCTGGAAGCAGCTGCTCATCCTGAAACAGACTTGAAGTCTCTTTGAATGGCCTCTAAAAGCTACTACTGTTTTTAAATCCTGACAGCAAATACGAGGGAATAAGATACAATTAGTGAGACGGAAGAAGTGTGTGTGTGTCTGTTGAGGCTGCCGTCGCCATCTGGGTTATGGGATTATGCTGAAGATGGAGGAGCTTTTTTACTGTTGTGTCTTATTACACACAGTCTTCAAAGTCACTTTATGAATGATATTTGTTATCTCTGCCTTTCTTGGAGAGCTAACCAAAGGAAAATAGCCCTCATGCTATAATGAAGCAAGTGATGGCCGTTCAAAAACAAACTGTATACCTCTTCTTTGCTGAAACACAAAAAGTCAGAACTTCTGTCTTTTTATTTTTGACTGGGGATGGCTCAATATTACGTTTTCATGTTCGATACTGATACCAGTATCACAGCCTTGAGTAGCTACGATACAGACTTTTTAATTTTAAAAACCTAATTCTCCAACTGTGTAACAATTATTTCTCCCCCATAAAGAGGAACTAAGCAGCCCACATCATGACTCAGCTAAAATGCTGTT
>JAFBJR010000425.1:5980034-6127382 GCA_016785285.1 Brachirus orientalis
GATGTTAATGTGTTCCATATTTCAAATTTTCATTTATTCATTTATTTGGCAAACCAAAAAATATTTCCCATGACCCATCACTGGGTCCTGACTCGGACCGGTACATCAGACCATCCCCTCATCCTCGCCTCTGATTAAAAACCTGAGATCAAAGAGGAACAAATGAGCTGAATTCAGTGACAACAACTGAATATTTGGATGACAGATAGCTGTTCGTCAGGGAACAGGATCAAACTTGCTCCATGCCAAGTCATATTTGTATCTACTTTCCATCCATATTTGACGCATGACTTGCAAATCTGCCAGAAGAAAAATAAATCTGAGTAAGTTACTAGACCAAATAATATTAGATTAGAGTGCTAATGATGCGGCGACAGATACATGGTTGGGAGTAATTCCATCTTGGATTGCAGCAAATCGTAGTGTGAACCTCTTTTATCACACACACACACACACCAGAGTCAGTGGCCTTGTATCTCTCGTCAGGTCCCAAATCAGATAAGTGTCACTGTGCATTGGCTTGAAAATCCATACTTATAGGAGTTATTTTCATGACACTGGGCCTTTTGTTTCACTCTAATATCTATGCAGCTCGGACAACAGCCCACTGTTCAACCAGCATTAGCATGCAGATTCTCTGGTGTAGTGCTACACCATTTCTGCCAGTACAGTGTGGATATTGTCTTGGAGGCAGGAATGCATTGGATGTCGTTTGCTGTGGGAGCTGAGCAGCTTAATGGATAGCTGTCAAAGTGGACTTTACAGGAGCAGCTGTGTTTTCACCTCACTGGAACACACACTGAGCAGAGAAATGTCCATAGTACTGTAGGATCTTCATTCTGTTACAAAGGTGGTGCAGCTTCAACATGTGATACAGATTTATTTCTATTTTAAAGCCATTTTTTTAGGTTTATACCCTCTGACAATGTTTGAACCCACTAGAATCTGAACTACCTCTTTTTAGGTGCTCATGTGCCGCCATTTGCACTTTAGCAGGTCATTTTTCGAGTTAAAATGGAAAACGTTGGCTCTGCTAATCTTTTTTTTTTTTTTTTTTCGTGCTGCAGCAGGAAGGCCATGGCCACTTTAAAAGAGCCTATTGTGCTGCTGTGGTTTTTGTTGTGTGTCATGCAGGCCCAAGCCCATAGATGACCCTTGTTGTTTCTGCACAGGACTGGGTGAGGCAGATGCAAACCAGAACAATGGCTGCATCTCGAAGAAGCCGGCGGTGACTGACTCCACGGGCGCTGAGGGCCCCCACCAGCCCTGGACTCCCGCCAGCACAGCTGACCCTGACGCCGCCACACCACGCCCCCACCTGGCTCGCCTCTTCTCCCGAGATGCCCCGGGCCGCGAGGACAACACCTTCAAAGAGCGACCCTCTGAATCGGACGAGCTGCAGACCATTCAGGAGCACAACGGAGCGGCTTCAGAGTGCGGGTCGGAGAGCCCCGAACAGGACCTAGACTAGGCTAGCCTTTTTTTTTTTTTTCTCTCCCTCCCTCCCCTCTCTTTTCTCTTTTTCCCTCCTCTGTCCAATCTCTCATTTAAGAGAGAGACAAGAACCCCACATTTGACAAATACGAATTTACCACCAACTACTGCAACCACCATGGCATCTGCAAGCAGCTCTGCACAGGCCGCCTTCGGGTTGGGCCGCAGGAAGAAGAACCCCGGCCTCTTGGATCAGATCGGAAAGTTCTTTGGAGGGGACAAGAAGAGGAAGAGCAAGGTGAGGATTCAGGGATGAGTCAAGGTGAAAATAAACTTGACCCTTCTCATGTACACTATCTCAGTTCAGTTGTGCTCATTCAGTTCCAGAACCATTTTTTTTTATTTCTGATTCTATAGATCTAGCAAGAATGTGTTGCATTTTAATTGTTGTATGAAAAAGAGGTGGTTTTAATATTGTTTTCATGGTGAAACTGAGTCTAAAATTCACAGTAACTGTTTAATAGGTCACAAATCGACTCTGGATATTGACTTTTTGGTTTTTGTTTTTTTTCCAAATCACATCAAGAGGCAGTGATCTTGAAGGGATACATTTCTGTATTGTTCTGTTTTTCTTTACTTTGAATGGTACTGACATTAGTAGCATTTTTTTCTGTTAAATGTTATATATCTGTTGTAGATGTGAAATGGTGGATCTTTGACTTTGTTGCTGCCATAAAGCAGTTTGCTGAGTTTAACTTTTAACAAACAAGATTTGAAAACAGCTGTGTTTCAGTTCAGGTAGGTACTTCCCTAAATGATGATGATGATGATGTTACGAGCAATTGGTAGAATTTTATAATGCCACATAATTAAGATTCATCATTAATTCTTCGGGTCTCGGACCACTGATGCTGCTCATTGGAAAGAAACTCTCTTTGGGTTCTTCGTCTGTGGACACATTTATCAAACATCTGTGATAAGTTCAATCGACAGAGAGGTACTTTGCTGCAGTTTGCACAGTTCTGCAGTCTGATGAGTCACTTTCACACTTACCATATGCTGATCAAAGAGAGAGAAGTATATTAACATAATATGATATGCATTATATTCGAGTATTAGCATATTATCGTCTCCTCTGTGGGAATATTTACAAGAGGCCGCAAGTAAGAACAAACTTATCTAATCTGTAAAATATTGATTATGAGCCTGCTTTTTAATCACCAGGATTGTTATTGAGTAAATAGGAAAGGAGAGTTTAAAAAATATTATTATTATTCTTGTATAGTTTTGGGTTGTTTTTTTTTTCTTCAAATCTTACTGGTTTGTTGGTCTCTGCTTTGGTAGTTAAAGCTCTGTTTGTGTTCCTGGCATCAGTTTGTGTTCCAGTTTATACAGACTGGGATTCACTTCCAGTCATGACGGACTGCTTGGCACTGTTGCCATGGCTATTAGGAACCAGACTTGCAGCTTTGTTGGTTCCTAGCCTGTTCACTCCATTGGTGATTCACTCACTGATGCCACCTGGAGGCCGCGCCGAAATGGAAATTTCGGCTTCAGCGCCCAAAGTGGCGTAGATGTAGAGTTCACGCCGACACTGAGCATGCGTTGTTATCCTGGACACTATGATAAGCTCAGGCCGAATCGCTGCGCGTCTTGTCCGGCGTTCAGAGTAGAGCAAACATGACAGGGTTGTTCCGTCGCTCCCACTGAGTCCCACCTGGTCATGTTGTCAAACGTGGACATTTCCAACGATCTTGACAGTAAAGCTGTGGCG
Organism: Brachirus orientalis; assembly: GCA_016785285.1. NCBI lineage: Eukaryota > Metazoa > Chordata > Actinopteri > Pleuronectiformes > Soleidae > Brachirus > Brachirus orientalis. The sequence continues at coordinate 5,983,243 of JAFBJR010000425.1, forward strand.
CAGTTAGCAAAATTTTGTGGACAAATCTATTTTTCTCTGAATATAAGCTTTTTTTTTTTTGTCCATGCAGTTCATTGAACTCTAATAAAAAAAAAATATTTGCAACGATATACTCAACATATATGAAAATATGCATTTCCCTCCAAATGCCTTACTGTAAACTATGAAAAGGTCTTCAGTGTAGGATTCAGGATGAATTTATTCATACTGTCTGCTGCACTTATTTTGATGGAGCCTGTTTTACGGATTAGATATTGTGCTTCTGTAAAACTGCTCTTAAAATGTTCAGGGAAAATGTCAACAGAACAAGTTGAAAAGCTTTCAGTTAACACTGGTGTCCCACCTGCTGCACTATTTGGTTGATCTTCTCTTCCTTGTTGCCATTAATCTGTAAATTTCCTCTCCATGTTGATGACAGAGTTTTACTAATATATTTATCTACTGTATGTATTCACCGTGGGTTTGCCTTCAGGAGTGTTAACACCTCAAGTAAATGACAGACAGGTTCGGCCCAAACAGCCTGCACAAGCTTCCTGCTGCAAACACTTACTCCACCAGGAAAAAAAAAAATAAAAAATTACATATTATTTTAGCTTAAATTCTGATCTGCCCTCTAAGTCTGAAAGCGCAGGTTAATCGCATGCCTAATGCACATAGGACTGCAACTTATTATTTTCATAATTGATTAATCCGTCACTGATTTCCTCAATTAATCGAGTACTTGTTTGATCCGTAAAATGCTAGAAAATGTTAAAAAAATGTTTGATCAGTGTTTACCAGACATGAAAATGATGATGATCTCAAATGTCTTGTTTTGTCCACAGACCAAAACTATTCAGTTTGAATGATTTCTTTGTTACATGGAGCAAAGAAACCAGGAAATGTTCACTTTTAAGAAGCTGGGGAAAAAAAAAAAATCAGAAAGCTGAAAAAAAATACTCAAACCATTACATACATTATCAAAAGAGTTTACAGTTCATTTGGTAATCAATTAATAAATAATTGTTTAATCAAATAATCGTTGCAGCCCTAAAGGCATACTATCATTTCTGAAAATTGTTACTGGGGGAGATTTTGAACGTGCTGTTATGGGTGATGCTTATGCATGCTTACTTCTGTTAACCTGAATTATTTTATTGCTTGGATTATAATTGATTTTTTTTAATGCCTTTGGTCCAAATTATTTACATCATTTTATTGCAGCCAAGCCAGAAACATAGAAATGAATCAATATCAAAAAAAATATATATATATATGGTATAACTAGATGTATGTACTTTATGGCAAGATAACGTCACAGTATTTTGACTTCACATTATACTGTACAACCACATCCCATTATAGAAACTCTAAATTATTTTAACTTAGTTAATATAATTAAACTAAGTTAAACTAAGTTTTCATGTGATAGCATGATACATTATATTGAATTATATTGTTTTAACATGTAAAATTCCATGAAACATTTTATGTTACAATGAAGTCATTTCTTGTTTTTTGGTATAAAGTGACAATATTTCATGTTACAGTAAAGTAATTTTAATTTTAAAGTAACTTTTTGTGAAAGTTTTTACATTATTATAAGATACTGACTCATTTTTATTTTTCTGGCATGGCAGTAATATGCTTCTGAAGAGCCCAACTCTGATTTGAGGAAACATTAATCAAGCTCTCACACACACACACACACAAAAAAAAGCTTTAGTCTCAGGACACAAACAACTGCAGGGAATCAGCATCTGAATGCTAATGGGTTTTTGATCATTTCACATATTTTGGGTACTTGATTGGAGGGTAAATTAAGTTTGCATGGACACACTCGGCTTGCACATTCACAGTCCTGGAATAACAGACACCGTTTATGATGCTTATGATGCAAAAGAGGAGTGATTAGTTTCTGTGAATCGGGCTTTTACAGAACCGGGACCAAAAGCAATGCGATGCTGTCCTTAAACCCCCTTGTCTCCGATGTAGAGGGAGGAGTCTGTGGTTCTACACTACTCATCCACCCACCACCACATCAGCTATCTCGCCTCAGGTTCACCTGTGTTTGACTGAGTCAGACTTTGTTTGACTCAGCAGTGGATCAGTGCTGATCGCTGTTCCCGTTAACGCCTTTGTATCTCTTCCTAACCTGATCGTGTTCTTTGAGCTGTTTGGATTATTGCTTGATTAAAACTCTTTTAACAACACCGCCTTTATTTTTGGTTGTTTCCTTCTGTGTTAGAGAAGCTCACTGAATTGTTTTAACTGCTCTGTTAACTCCTGGTAACAGCCCGCTTCTGTCATTTGTTATTTTTCCTATCTTGAAAAAGGTGAAATTTCAATTATGACCTTTTCAGGCAGCTCAGGAACGCATCGACATGTGGAATTAACTTTGAATATTTATTCAGCATGTAAGGGGTTTTTTTTTTAAGTGCAGCCTCAGTCTTAAAGCTTAGATAATCCAAAACAAATACATTTACTTCACAGTTCAGTCTGTCTCATATTTATTATGTAAAACATAAGGAGATATCAGCGGAGGTTTAATGGAAAGTAGAGCTACTGTTTACCTCCAATTCCATTATGACGATACTGAATAATGGATGACTGGCTTGACTTGTTGGTGTGAGCTTAAAGACGAAAAATGCAACGGGAGCGATGTGTAAACACCTTTTACTCTCAGTGTGACAACTGAAAGGTCACAATCCTGCCGTTGTACTCATTGTTCCTGTTTCCTGTGAGACTCGTGCAAATTTAAACTGATTCATTTGGACGCAAATTGCCAAAATGTGTCTTAATACTTTGCATTTATGATATACATTTATACATCTATAACTCATTTATATTACTGTTGCAGATGCAAAAATGCATTATAATTCATTTCCTTGCTAGAATAAAGTCCTGGTCAATGTGGCGCAGGAGACATCAGGGAAACAAACGCTGTCAGGGAGCCTGAAGAGGCGATTAGTTTCATTTAATTCAAAGAAAAGCTGCAAATGATTGACGCTGGTGAATTAAGAGCAGACATGCTTTGTCCAAACTTGTGATGTTGTTTTCATTTTTCAGTTTAAAGCGCAAGTATAAGTCAAACATTTCAATTGTGGTTTGAGTTATGTTCTTCTGTTGTAATGTTCAGTCAAGTGAATCTTAAAAGACTCTATAAAGGTTACTGTATTTGGGAGGGAGTGAGCAAGTTTCCCCAAATCCCTAGTTCTAAGTTAATGCTGTGACCTGCCATTAACAAGGTCATTTACTCTATGTTCCAGTCTACAGCAGCAAAAGTCTTTTTTAACTAAATTAGACGTTTGAGTATATCATTATATCATGCACTTATTACTTGTTACATCAGTAGGGATTTAATAAGTTATACAAAGTCCACTGTGTAACATTTACTGGTCTATTGGCAGAAATTGAATATAATAATACTCCTAAGTATGTTTGTTTAAGTGTATAGTTATTTTAAATAAAAAAAAAAACATAATCTGCAGTCTCAACATTAGATCACTAATTCTTACACACACACATTGATTGGACCTTTAAACCCCATCTTGATTAAAACCCCATCTTGATTAAAAAAGAACAGAAAGATAATTATGGCTATATGACATGATGTAAAATAAAAAACTTAAACATTTAGGAAGACACAGACCTTTGGAAGGGGACAGCTGCCATTTGAACATTTCTCCACGGACACTTTTATGTTGGCGGGACAGATCGACGGGCCTCACATTCCCTCATTTTATGACTCTGAGTGGAGAAAAAGAGATAATCCAAAGAGATTGTAATCATTACTCATTTCCTCAGATGTTACAACGTGATGCTGAGAGGCTGAAACTGCAAACCTGCTTCCGGGGGGGGGGAGAAAGCAGCGCTGCACAGTTAGACGTCTGCAGCTCATTTGCCACAAATCAGACATGATTGCTGAAGATAAAAAGTTCTCAACCAACCTTCAAGACTTTTCCCTTATTCAGGATGAATTATTAAGCACCATCCATAATGTAAAAGACTCCTGCCCAGGCTGTGACCTTTAACCTCAAGGGAGATGGCTGTGATCATTAACCTGCACTTGTGATCAGCTTCAGGGCACGGACATCTTGTAGGATGACCTGTCTCTTTGCCTTTGCAAATATAAACCTCGGAGAAATGTTGGTTTCTCTTGCAATGACAGAAGATTGACACCACTCTCATGTTTTGTCCTGGGGAAACGTGCTGTAAACATGACGCCGCGTCACATTCTACGATGATATGGTGAACTTCTCAAATCACTAGCTACAAAGGAAGGAAGGAAGGTCATTTCACTCAAGTAAAATAAAAATAGTTTGGTTTTTATTGCCTAAGGCAATGAAATAAGTATGGAAGTCAAGGACCAACAGAGGTTAAATGCTGCCTCTACAATTTAAACTCCTGAACCACATTTCTTCTTGCCCCCTCAAAACCTGACTGTTGCTTTTACCCTTAATCGGCCAAAAAAGTACAACAAAAAACATAAAATAATATTTAAATGTATCGCGTATAAATTAAAGTAAAACAAATTGGATTTTTTTTTAACATAGTCCTAGAACTAATACTAGTATAATACTACAAATCTATCTATATTATAATATAATAGCAGTCAGTTCTAGATTTGTGTTGCACCAGTTTTAGTTTTGTGATTTAAAGTATTTAAAAATATTTTATGTAATACTGGAAGAATACTGGAAGATTTTTGTGGATTAAAGAGAAGAGTTAAGAGGCTTAACCAGGCTTATTTGACCTGGTCGAACCTGTGTTTTCTCTAATACGTCATGTCGAAAATGAGCTGCTGTGAGTAATTATTAATAATTGTGGAGTTGACTGCACTGGTTGAATAGGTGACTTACATATAGTGTAGTATGTTGTGGAAAAAGTGTGATTTTTTTGTTGTTCAAATCATAAATCTGTGAGGAGATCATTTATATTTCTAAATAATATTCCAGGTAAGGGAAAGTATTGTACCATGTCTCTCCATGTGGAAAACACAGATTTGACCAGGTCAAATAAACCTGGTTAAGCCTCTTAACTCTTCTCTTTAATCCATAAAAGTAAATTATTCAGAACTCAGAATAATATAAAGAATGAGTTGAAATTAGTAAGCCCCTGTCAATTTTAAAGACACAAAAGCTTCAAACTTATATCTAATTATATCTTATTTTGTATTATTATTTTGGAGTTTATTTAATTTTTTTGCAATTTTTTTATTTTTTTCTTACAATTATCCAGACTCCACATTCTTATGTTGTTTCTAATGAAAGTCTACCAAAAATTATATTATTGACTGCAGCTGGCATGCAAAGAATTGTGGGATACCCTCTCCTGGATACACACATGTATCCTTAAAAAATGGCCAAATGTCAGCCGCATGAGAATGAAGCATTCTGATCACTTCTGGATGACGAATGCACACTTGGAGGATGAGACAACTTTTGTTTTGATGGGTTTTTTTTTTTTTTATCAGTGTATAAGTGATATAAATAATATTTCATATTATAACTGCTTAAAGGGAGGAGGAAAAATTGTAAGAAAGAATTTCCATAAATCATCAGCATCCTTAAAAAAAATGTATTACCATTTACCTTTATCCAGTTTTAAAAAGCTGAAAACGAATCCAGGAATTACATCTCCTGCAACTCACATTCCTTGAAATACAAAAATTATAGATTAGAGAATAGAAAAAGAGAACTCAAAACTACAATTTCAGTTAGACATTTTAAAGCAAACACACCAGAGCCATTTTCTCTGCAGACGCCAAACAAAGATCAACGATCGTGATCTTCCTCTTTTACACTGAAAGGAAAGTTCAGGAAGTTGCTCCTGCACCTGAATGATGACAACAATCAGACGACAGTCAATTTCTTTTCCTCAGAATTTTGCAGAATGTAATTTAGCCACAGCTCACATTTGGCAAAAAATGCCTCGGTGCCACAGGCCAAGATTTGAAAGTGGATCATCACAGGATCATCTGCATATCTTTCCTCTCCATTTGGTTGCATCTGTTTCAGCTAAAGAAAATGATCCATCCTCATGAGTTCGCTAGTTCGTTTCTTTTGAGCGTTTTTTTAAAATGCAAACCAAGTTTCAAAGCAAGAGGAGCGGAAACACGGAGAGGAGACTCGTTAACACCAAAGGGACCAACATGGCTGAAATTGAGACTAGACCTGCCTGAATTCAGGGTGCTTCATTTGGTCTCCTGTTCCTTCTCCCATCTCTTTCACCTTACACTCAAATAAAAAACACAGCAGCATGGTCGCAGCCAGCGAGTTCGCTCAATTCATTCCCTTCCTCCCTGCAATTTTCACATCCATTAGAAAAAGAGACATGTGACACATGTGACACACACACACAGTCACGCAGAACAGAAAGGACATGTTAGTCTTATTCAAATTGTGGCTGTAGTCATTTTTATATACACGTACATTTGGGGGACGTAATAACAAACAGGCAAAAACCTTTGCAACCCCAAAGCCCGAACATAAAAGCTGTGATTTTACTTTCGTTGGCCCATTTGTGAAAACCTTGAAAAGGACAGAGAAGGAGGTTTGTGATGTAACACGACGTGTTGACCATGTTGTGTGAATGGGGAGTATAGCATCGGTGCTTCTCTCCACTCTGGTTACCTTAGTGCTCTTTGATGGGAAATAATGGGTGCGAATCACCACCAGCTCTGCCTCCACACACACACACGCACACACACACGCACGCACGCACACGTTTTCCTCCTGCATTAGCAGAGTCACACCAAAATGAAAAGACTATTCATATTGAAGGGGGTGGATTTTTTTTTCTTACTCTCCTGTGGACATCAGGTCAATGATGGCATTTGATAATAAACATACTTCTCCTTTAAGCGTGTCTGTGCTGCTTCCATTTACTAATAAAGTTTTGTTGTTTTTTTTTAAGCACTTGAGTTTGACAGAGGATATCGACCTGGGCTCATCAGGTCAGGGACTTTGTGAAGTCTAACTTTGAAGCACTTGAAGACAAATTTATCTGCTTACTGGGGCAATAATTCAACTTCTTAGTAGATAAAGCCTGGACAGTCTTAACTACTCATTTGCTCCATTTTAAATTACAATTGAGGACTGATGGCCAAAAGTGTTCCCACGATAATATAGTGAAGTAACTGCATTTATACAGTTGGTTAACCAGGTTGCTGAGCATTGCTTTTTTTAAAAATAGTTTTCCTCTACTGTATTTTGAGTAGGATCAAACTATCAACATTAATATGTCCGATTTACAGTATATATTCATTTAAATGGTGGTATTAATGTAATGTTACATTTGCATTCAAGTTGCCGTTATGCAACAAATTGTTAAATTGCTGCTGTTTTCCATCAGCTACCACTTCATTTCAGTGAACGGGTAAGTAGGACATAAATCAGGACAACCATATTCAAAACTGTACATTATTGAAATAACCATTGTTTAAATCCATGAGAGCATTTTTAACTTTATAGTCAAAAGTGCAATAATAATAAAGTGTTTGTTATTAAAGATTATGAATCATTCCCTGTATTTGAGCAACTATCTAATGGTCAAGTAGGGTTTTTGTTTTTTTGCAATACTATATATTAAATACCTTTTCTTTTCCTTGTTGTTGTTTTCCTTTCCTTATCATTCTTTTTCTTTCCTTTCATTTCTTTATCATTCTTTTCCTTTCCTTATAATTTTTTCCCTTTCCTATCCTTATTCTTATTCTTTCCTCTCCATATCATTCTTTTCCTTTCCTTTCCTTGTAATTCTTTTTCTGTCCTTATCATTCTTTTTTCCTTTCCTTGTAATTCTTTTTCTGTCCTTATCATTCTTTTTTCATTTCCTTATCATTCTTTTTATTTCCTTATTATTCTTTTTCTTTCCTTTCCCCTTATTGTTCTTTTCCTTTCCTTATGTTCCTGTTTTTTCCTTTCTTTCTTTCCTTTTATTCGTTTCTTTGTTCTTTTCTTTTCCTTTTTTCCTTTATCATTCTTTTCCTTTCCTTTCCTTTCCTTTCTTTATCATTCTTTCCTTTCCTCTCTTCTTCCCAGGGCTCTTTCCGAGGTGCTCTCTCTCCGGCCCCTCAGAAAGCCTCTGCAACTTCCCCACGTAAGCGTGGAGCCGAGAACGCTGTGGTCCATTTCTTCCGCACGATCGTGAGTAACACTCAGACTGAACAATACTGTGCATCTCTTCAGCACTCTCACTGTCTAGGGTTATTTTTAAGTCTGTTAGCAGCAGCCTTCACTCCCCTACTTGTCTCTTGTCCACTGCACCTTTCCTCACTAGTTTGTTCACCAACTCTTTCAAACCTCTACTCTTTCTCTTATTAACTTTCCTCAGGTGTCTCCTGCCCCTCCTAAGTCCAGGGTGAGTCTGCTTTCCACTGCCTCTTTTGAAGAAATAAAATGTTTTTTTTTTCAATTACAAATAAACAGAAGATGGTTGATGTTTCCCTGTTAAGAAAACCATTAGATTAATTACGTTCAACCGTCCCCTAAATCCTCCATTTCACATTCCATTGCAGTAAATTCTTAGTGTTGAGAAGAAAAAGTAGAGGACTGCGCTGTGTAAATATTTGAAAAACAAAACAAAAAAAACAAAAAAACAGGGAACCACATGACCCAAAGGGAGAAGAGGTTCTTTGTTTGTTGATTTTGGCAGAAGAATAAGACAAAACAAAGAGAAGATATAATATGGAGTCACTCAGTTAGAACAGGAGCAGAAATGGAAAATACTGGTGCAAGAAAAAAGACAAGCATCGATAAAAGAAGGACCGAGTAATTTCAGGTACCGGCCTCAAAGATTGATGAACTGCGCGTCCCAAACGCTCTCCATGTCCAGCAAGAAAACAATCTGGGCCCTAGTGTATATTTCAGGACTTTCCAGTGGGTGCTACTGATGTGAAGCATGAGTAAATCAAAGTCCAGCCAACGAATGTTGTTGGCGATAACATACAAACCATAGTTCGCTCTTGTTTCCAATATTTCTGCCACACTCGCTCTACCTTAGCCCTGCAGACATTAAAGAGGCATCGGTCCTCTTATCTAATCCCCACGCCTGTGACTGCACGTCTTTTTCACAGCAGACATTTTGACATGTTTTAGCAGGAAAGGCACAGGTGCTGCAGATTATAATGATGTCAGGACAGACTGACAGCGAGCCGGCATGCACACCGAAACTGAGGAAGCTAAATGGAACTCAGTCATCCTTAATTCCACAGTTTACGCCTGTGCTTTTCCCCAGCGTGACCTGTCTAAATGTCTGCCATGAAAATGCCTATTTTGTGAATACACGTTCCCATGGTGCAGAACAACTGTTCATTTAAACACATCTATGTTTGTCCATCTGCTGAATGTCACTAAAATGACGCTCTTTCCAATGTGAGCATCCGCTTTGCTCCTCTCTCTCTCTCTTCTCTCACATCTCTGCCCACCTCCCTCTTTCCTCTGTTCCTCATCTGCTCCTGCCCCCTGTGACCTCTCCCCTCCTGGATGGACCCTACTGTCTGCCTCCTCTCCTTCCCATCCTGCCTTTGCGCTGAGTAAGACACACATTTCTTCTTCTTCCCTCTCTCTTATACCTTACTGTCCTTGTCTCTTGTCTCTCTGCACATCCAGTGGAGAGGACTAGCAGCCAAGATGGGTCTGGTAGGTGGTTTGAAACATGCCTAATTAAACAAAGGACAAGTGAGGTCGTTCTCTAAAAGTGTCTTGAGTGTGTGTCTTCACCATCGACCTCTTTAATCTGCCCATAGCTCGCTGATAACAGCTTCATTTCCTTCTGACTTGAGTCCATTTTCAAACAGATCATCCCATTTTGTAGTTTGTTGCTGCCTGACTCATCCATATTGTGCGTGTGTTTGTATATTGAGTATTCATGACAACACGGGCATTATTCCACTCTTCATTATGCTTGTTTAAATTCCTCTGTGGCAGGTTGAAGTTCTGCTTCTTGAGGCGACGTTAACAACACTTAATTTAAGGTCCTAGTGAATGTGCACGCATGTGTGTGTGTTTGCCTGCTCTGAATCATGAAGCAGCAGAGGGTTTGGAGGTAAAAGGTTAAGGCTGAGGACAAGAGTGTATGAAAAGAGAGGAAGAGAGGAATGTTTTTCTTTTTCTTTTCCCTTAATGCTTAAATTATCGCGTATTCTAATTTAGACACACAGAATACACTACTAGGTTTTAAAAACCGATAAGGAGTGTTTCAGCTCCGTATCAGATTTCAAGTTTGATCCAATCTATTGTATCCATATGGTGGTGTAAACAGGAAGTAGGTTCTCTCCACTGAAGTTGTAGTTTCAGGTAGTACACCTAATGAGAAACACACACACACAAAAAAAAAAACATGAAACTCCAACTGAACATGTGTTCTCATGACTGATAGTTGAGTCTGGGACAATAATAAGGCAATTGCACGTCACTTTGTCACACTTTAAATTGAAGCCTAGGAAACCGAGTCACCAGTGATCTTGAATTTCGACAATTTTGTGGATTTAAATAGGTTTAAAGATAGTGTGACACAACCATAGTATGAGTTTAGTGTGTCCTGGTCTTTAAATTATTATTATTCTTCAAATTATGCTATGGTTCATTGAAGGTTAACTACAGAGGAGAATGATACATTTCAAATTGAAGTATGCAATTAGGCATTTGCCATATTATCAGGAAGACAACGAATCCATGTCCTCTGTAGTCATTCATGTTAAATGGTTAAATGCAGAGTAGAATAAGCTGTTAAATGTTTTTCTTTTAAATATCTATTCTTGTGAAGGGGCAAGGCTTTAGAAACAAAAATAATGAATCTAGGAATGAGCAAAAAAAAAAACTCACACAGCCTTCTGTGCTGCAGTGATATTCATACGGTCCCTAAGTGCTTTTCTAAACGGATCGCTGCCCTGTACTTCATTTCCCTTTTTCATATCATCAAACACTGACATCTTCATCTTTTCCAGTTTCCAGAGCTGTGACATTTTTTTTTTTATAAAGAGATGCCAAAATAAAATGTATTTGCCTAATTGAGTCTGTTGCGAAGGAGTGAATGTTGCACAGACACAACAGGTATGACAGCCTTCACGACTGGGATTTACTTTGAGAGATTGAATGTCGTGAGGTCACAAGGGAGACTTTCCTCTTTTCCTCTTTTTCTTCAACTGAAAGAAGAACTGCCTTCGGTGGTACAGGAAACTGTCCCATCACACCAAGCTTTGCTGCTTTACAGCTTTTCTTGCTCATGCATAATTCATGCAAAAGTGGAACACAATTATATTGTAAAAGGAGGACATAATTGAACTGCTCTGGAATCTATACCATGTTTTCTCCCATATTTTAGGTGTTTGATAACCTGGAAAAGGGGGGATTTATATATTGTACTCTTTATTCTCTGAATATTCACTGCAGACAAATGAGCTGAGAATGAATACAGGGTTTTCTCGCCACATCTCAGTCTATTGGCAAACATCTCCAAAACTGTTAACCCGTTAACTTCCTCTTCTTCTCTGGCAGGGCGACCAGAAGTCACAGTCTAAAGCCAAGAAGGCCAGTGCAGGGGACGGCAAAGGCTCCCTGACTAGGATCTTCAAAATGGTAAGAAAAAACCTCCTTGACATTCATTTTCTGTTATTTCCCAGTGGTTTCTCTACACTCCTTATCAGTGTAATTGTGTTGAAAATGTCATTTTTCATTAATCACTTTCTTGCCCATTTTTCCTGCCTCAGTGATGATATCAGCAGCAGAGTGAGTAATTGATACCCGATGGAGCAGGAGCTGAGTTTAACTCACTTCACATTCGTTCAACATTGATATGCTTAGAAGACATCCTAATCTCATTACTACTGCAGCCGCAGAATAATAAGAGGCTTTTAGAGACAAGACTGATCACAGTGCACGCTATGAGCTTTTATGCCAGCTGGGATATAATCATGCTGTGGAAGGTAGATCCACTTCTGATAAAGACTGCTATAGTTAACGTTTAGTAACTGCAGCTTCGTAAGGAAACCACTGCTTATGCACATGGTATAATATCATGCATTATTTGTGAGGCATCAGGGGTCAGAGGCACTGAGACACTGGTAGAAAATAAAACTGATCATTAGACACTGGCCATTATCGCTGAGGTTTTACTGACCCGACATTAATAGCAGGGATAATGACTGCAAAGGTAAAGCACGGAAAGCAATTTTTTCTGAGTAAAATATAGATAGACGTTGAGTCAGAAGCACGTGTATATAAAAATGATGACAAAATCTTCAAGTCTTGTAAACAAAAAGAGGAAAGGAAATAATAAAACAGTTGTTATTACAATATGATACATATGTTCTTTTAAAAGACGTTATAATTAGTTACATCATCAATACTAGTTAGTAAGTAAGGTTTGAAATGTTTATGATCTCATGAAAATTTTTTTTATGAATCCTTCACAGTGGTTTTAAGAGCTTAAATTCTGATAATAGCTCTGTCGAGCATTTTAGCATCTTTCTGCGTCAATGAATTTGATAAATTAGAAAATAAGAAAACAGGAAAACTAAAAAAAATGGTGCACAGTAATGCTATGAAGCTGCTATGAAGTGAGATGCATCTCACTGCATATTTCAAGCTTTTTCAGTAAACATTTTCTTTATGTACAGTGCAGAGAAAAATGGTTCTCTACAATAATGCGGCTTCACTTCAATAGCATAAAATGTGTGCTGTGCTGTGGATGCATCTGCATGATTTTGGGCAATATTTTATATATAAACGAAGGACGTTTTTTGGTTTCTGTGTTCATCATCCTTTACCAGTGACATCTACATTGGTTCTTAGAGAAATCTCACAAGCTTTTCAGCTCTTTAACCTCTTCATTCGTTAATTCCCTTCCATGCTGTGTACATCATGCTCTGCCTGTTCATCCTCTCCATTACAATTAGCCTGCCTCTCTCACTGTAACTTGGATTGGCTAGTTTAGCAACGACTGAATGTGGACAGAAATCCATATTTCCCTGGGGCTGAATCCTCGTCTGTGTGGCTTAACTGTTTTCACTAATCTGCAAGAAAGAAAACAGCTCTGGAGATCAACAGCTTCAGAGTTGCGGCTGTCTAAACTGTGCGATACAGATAATTAACACACGCCTCAGTGCCATCACATCGTAACTTCAGTTTCTCCTGCATGAATGGCATCACCATGAAAAATGGAAATGAGCACAAAGCCTCATTGACTTTTAATTAATGTGCGCATAGTTCCTATTCGCTGTTCCAGTTCCAGATTTAAATCTAAGTACCCTTGCTGTAAATGGAGTTTTTCTAGATGGCGGATTTCATCTAAAATAGCTATCAATAAAAACCCAATGCATTATATGAGGACGGGCAAAAAGCCTCTGACAATGCAGTTCTTTTTTTTCCCAAGTGATCCATAAAGATCTGAGTTATTTGTATAATCTTTCTCCCATTCTTGAGAATTCAACTCTCACTGCTTTTCATCTGAATGAGTGAGAGTTCAGTGCAGCTTCTGGTAAACACAGAACATCTGCTCGGGAACTTTTGGAACAAACATCATTTCTTTCGCAATGAGAGGCTGAAATTCAAGCAGTTACACTTGTGTCTCTCCACACTCACTCCTCACATATGTAATAAGTACTTGGTGGAGAGAAAGTCTGATCAGAGTGTAACAGAAAAGTGGTAGACAAGCCTGTAACCTTGCTTCCTACTGTATGCAACACACTCAATTCATTTATTCTTCTTTATGGGCAAATAAAGAGAAGCTGCTATGATATAAACAATATTCTAAATTGAAAAATGATCAAATAACTCAAATGTTTTACTTTTTTGGTCAAAAATACTGAGAAACAATGACACTTTTCCATTTCTCAACTTAGTATGTTATGTTATTATAACTTAGTATGTTATTTATTTCCTCTTAATGTTGTTTAACTTGTTGATAATTCTGTCCTTTGTTTCCATAACTCACTTGCACTTTTCACTAAATTTGACTTGTACATGTGCAAAATTTTGACTCATGCTTTAACTTTTTATGGTATATTTTCGAAGCATGATTGAGTACTTAATCATTTTAGATTTATTTTTTTTCCTCCTGCTAGAAATCAATGGTATTCTTCATTACTGGCCTGAAAAACACCCACATGCACATGCAGCTTACTAACCTGCCTAAAGTCAGGATCACTCTGACTTTTCAGTGTTAAAGGGTAAAGATGAAAAGCCATTTCACAGGGAAAAAAATGGTAGACAGATAATGCTGTCAAATTCCTGATGACTCATAAACACAATCATCAAAAACAGCAAAAACCATACATTTAGCCGTTTATTCACTGTGCTTTTTTGCTTAAGTGTTATTAAAGCCCTCAGACAGAGCTGTTTACTGAAGTGAAGGCTTTCATCTCATACTCACTGGATTGTCCAAAGAGCGAGACTGAAAAACAGAGTAGTCACTGAATCCATGAGCAGACCTGTAGGGCTGCCATCGCCACACATTCACCACATCTGTGTCGCTTCTGTTACAGGGAAGCAGGAGCGCTTCTCCAGCCAAACGCTGAGGTCTACATCCCAGTCCAACAGCTCAAGGGAAAAAGTTCAACAACACAAGACTTAAGTGGGGAGAAAAGAGAAACAAACAAAAGGAGGAAACCTCACACTCGATTCCCAGTCCACCTCTGATAACACTTTAATTGCTAAACCCCTCGTCATCTCCTGTCACCCCCCCACCCTTTGGCTGGTAGATAGCGACACAATCTGTTGCCCCCTCCTCACCATCCATCCTCCTGTTGCATGCCTTGTGCTAAATAGTCTGCACAGTCATCATCACTAGTATGTAATGTTTGCTGAAGTTGACCCTGAAGCCGCTCAGTGTAGCCTGAATGACCCGCTGACCCCCACTCTGGCTCTCTCTCTCTCTCTCCACCCGCACTCATGTGCTGCTTGAGTTTCTGTGGTTGTCTTAAACATGGCTTTTCTAAACTAAGATGGCTGAACTGAAGCACACCCGGGACAGATGAAGGTTTAGGCCGGTGCAAGTCCGACTGACTTGTCCATTGTTGCCATTTGCCGATTGGTTGAAAAGACCGCGTTGTTTCTGTTTAAGTAGAGCGATTTTCTGTCTTGTCACAATGTCGATTGTTGTTCCCTCAAATGTTTTCCGACATAATCTCGTGACTGACTTTTGTTTTCTAATCTATTTAACAGACTACACTTTGAGAGCCATTTTGGACATTTTATGTTTTTTCATTCAACCCCTTGTGTCTTAGCTGTATTTAAGTGTCCTGTCATGAATGTCACGTTGCTCTATGTCATTAAGGCTGGCTGTGGGTTTTGTGGTTAGTTTCTGAACATTCTAAATCACTATTCTGCAACAGCCACTGAATACATTTTTCATCCCTAAAGAATCTGTTCTTTTTTCAGTCGTAAGATAATGGCATACGCTAATCTTTCTTCCTATATAAAGAACTAAACTGCTTTGTAGTGACCTATTCTCCACTATTTCTGAAGCACAATGTCATATTCAGACCATTATCTGTGCTTTAGTGTAGTTTTCTTTGTCTTCACTGCTTCTCTTACGCACAGCAAACACAGTGTCAATGACAAGCGCCTTTGCTCCTGAGTTACAAAGAAAAAAATAATGCACTGTGTCTCCTTATTGTGAATAGTGAAACAAACAACACAATTTCAAAAAGGTGCTCAGTAACTAACTCTGTACCAACACATTATCAAGTGCTATTTGAGGTTGAAAGTTTTTCCAAATAAAAAAAGTTCAGCACTAAAAAATCCAAACATCCATCTTCTAAAAGCAGGTGTGTGTGTGTGTGTGTGATGTTGTGGTATCCATTTCTCCTGCTGTCTGAGTGTGCTTGAGCCTCTAGAGTTCTGTGTTATGTCGATTTTCTTCTCCCCCCCAAATGGATACACAGAATGAATGTAAAGATGCTCCCCATTATAGTATGTGTAATAAAAACATGACCAGCCACTTAACTGAGAATAAAAAAAATAAAAAATATGAAACCAAATATTCTTTCTGCCTTGTCATTACTGACCATGACCAACAACAAATTTGTTCCTTAAAACTGTAATGCAGACAAGTGGGGTTACTGGGGAGGAAGACAGCAAAGAAGAGGTACGACATAGCTTCTTTCATAAAACCAGAATCGATACTCAACAAGTCATCATCATCATTAATCTTTATGGTGAGTTTTCTGGGCTATTCGTGACTGGAAAAAGATGGAGCTCCACTCTCGATGTAATTGCTGACAGAGTCACAGAGGAAACCCAAGTCTTAGAGCTGGCTCTTAATCTCTGCTCAAACTAAACCTTGTGAGATGCCTCTGCTTTTGCCTTGAACCTGTGGGAGCAATTATTTTGACATAAAAATTCTAGTGGTTAATTCTCCTGTCACTTTTTAAAGAAACACAATGCAGCTACTGGGGCTGCAAGCCTTCTGTCACTGTTCTAAAGTCCCTTTCTTTCCAGTGAACAGACCAGCTTAACTTTTCTTTGCCTATATAACAAGGACAAACATTAAAAAAAAGAAAAAAGAAAAATCTGATTAGATAACTCTGGCTTTATAGGTTGAGGAGAGTAACTTTACACTTCTGAAGCAAACCTGATAAAACATGAAGCTATTAGAATTAGAAAACAAAGATTAATAGAAAGTTTAAAATCTGATATTGGCTTGGGGGACTGCACACAGAAGATGTATATCCCTCCATCCATCCATCCATTCCTCCCTCCTTCCCACTCAGCTACAGCAATTCCAAGGTTAAAGGCAGGATATAGCATAACAAAATGTTTAAACTCCCTTTAAATAACCAAGACACGATATCCTACACAGTAGGATAATGTTTAGTTTAAGTTGGTAGAAAAATTACTTTAATCTTAACTTATTATAGACAGTAGAAAAAAACAACAACAAAGGGGGGGGGGGGGGAACAGCTTATTGTCTGTACATTGGCTTTGCTTCATTACAAATGCAACATTACATAGCTCCACACAAACTATGTTGTGCCAGCTCATCAAAAAATATATGCAATCTAACCACATTATTTACAAAATGATCTGCATGTGAACTGTGAGTTTGAATGAAAGCACAGGAAACACAATGCTGACAGACATGTTCGGTCAAAAAGCTCAAGCAGCATCAAATCAGGAACAGTGTCCTCAAACATGATGGTGTTGCTCTGCAACTAAATAACACATATGTCACAAACGGCTATTGACATTTCACTTTTGACACAAAATATATAGAGTATAAATAAGTAAAAAGAACTGTAAACCTATATGCTTACATGTCTATGCTGTGTTGCTTTTAAAGCAGTGACAGCAGTGCAGTTGTTTGCAGCTCAGCGAGTGAAACTTTGAGCAAGTAATTTTTCTGTGGGAAGTTTTTTTCATAACTTTGCTGTACATGTGAGAGCAAGTGAAGCCTAATCTGCAAAACTTTTGTTTTATGTTGGCTTTTTATCTACACGGAACCAGCGTTTTGGGAGCCTTGGAGTGCAATTTTCGGAATATGTTGCTACATTTGTTGTCATCGTTTTCTTTTTCTTGTGTTTGGAGATTGTTTGGTCCATTTACTTTATGATAACTTATTTTCTTTGCTTAGTTCTCCTTGCTTAGTTCATTCAGTCTCAGTTTCTGTGATTGGATAAATTGTACTGTATACTTTATTTTAAAAAAGGTTTTATGCAGCACATATGCTCCATGTCTTCTTCTAGATTTTGTGTGTTTCTGTGGCAGTTATTGAGCCACATATATGCCTGGAATATGTACTACAGCATTATAGAGTCATTTTGGGGGGTTGTGTGTGGATGAAGACATTTCTTTAATTTTTTTCTTAGGAAAGAAAATGATCTTGTAAAGAAAGTTCTGTTTCTGTGTGGATAAGGCCTTACCTTAATTCCTCTCTTTCTAACAGGAGAAGGATCAGAGGGAACTGTGTCTCCTGACCTGCATCTTCAATGGGTTACATGCGTTTATTGAGCAAAACCTCTCTGAAGGTTATCGTATTGATGACAATCAGACTCCAGCAAAACAGATGAAAGTCATTAAGCCAATCACAGGGAACCAGACCCCCCATACTTCACTGCTAATTTGCTCTAACTGGAGGACACTGTGACTACAGTTAAAAGCCTTTGATACACTGTGGAGCAAATCTTAAATGTTTTATATGTTTTTCTAACTGAATAAACCTTTTGAGAGGGGGAAAATGTTTGACAATGCTTTGCTGTTAAGTTGTAACACTCACGCCACTGAACATTTTGCTTGCTTTTTAGGGAAAGACATTTTGCCAGTCTCCAGATGATTCAGGAACCACCTCCAGGTCAAGTTCAGGAGTTACCTCGACCTGAGGCGCCACCTCTCCTTGGCTCAGGGACACATCCTGGATCTGACCTGGGAGGAGAAAGGGGGAAAAATGGAGGATGAGAACCATGCTGCATGACTCTTGAAAGAGTATTCGAGATGGGTAATAGCAGAGCTTTGTGAGGCAGAATAAAAAGCCCATTAACACACATTTACAGTTTCACTAGCAGCTCTGATCCTGTTTGCCAGTGGCTGTCACACAAAAGAGACCATCCGTCAAAAAGCAATCTTCCCCCTCCTCATTCTGCCAACATTTGTTTTAATATATAATTTCCTGTTCGCTCTTTCTTCTGAGACCACGTCAATTACATTAACTATATAATAAGATCTGGCAGATGTGGGATAGAATCATTGTGAGTTGTAAATATGGCATGAGTCACGTGTCATAATTCGGCTTAAAATACCTTGCAGATAAAACAGCAGCAAGTCTCTCTGGCACAGACTCAGAGATTCACAAACACTTGCTCTCCTGCTGCAGGCCATGCACTGAACTGAGTTTTACATTGAGTCATTTTATTATCTGGCTCTATTTTTGCTCTCTATATCTCTAAC
The DNA here is from genome assembly GCA_016785285.1 of Brachirus orientalis. Taxonomy (NCBI): domain Eukaryota; kingdom Metazoa; phylum Chordata; class Actinopteri; order Pleuronectiformes; family Soleidae; genus Brachirus; species Brachirus orientalis. The sequence goes on from JAFBJR010000425.1 coordinate 6,002,106, forward strand.
ACATATTCAATATGTAGTGAGTGAATGAATGTGCACTTTTGATCCTTTCGTGTTTCTCTTAAGCAAAATGATTGTACAAGGGAGTCTCTCACGTTGATATGAAGGAATTAAAAGAACATACACACAAGAAGATTACGAAGATTACTGATTACGAAATATCATTTGAGATTTACATATATCTCTAAGATACCAACATCATACTAGTCTAGGCATGACTAGTCTAGTTGTCTAAATTTAAAAAAGACAAAATATTCATTTGTAGAGTGAATGGGGAGCCACGGACCAATGCTTGACTGAGGCTGTCAGGAAAAAGTGGCGACTTAAAATTCAGGACCAGCAACTGCTTATAAGAAAGAAGATAGCCTCAAGAGAATAGACGATAGCCTCTTGCTACGGTTTTCTTGCTCTAGTATCGGTGGTGGACGTGCATATGCATCAATGGTGAGTATGGGGGTGACAGAGTGCTGCCATTGTTGGGCTCATTCTCATCCAATAGCGAGGAGACAGTTAAGGCTCCGCAGGGAGAGGCTAACACTGTCTGTCAGCAGTCAGAAGAGTTCAAGGACACCTTTTTATGTGTTGTGTCTATTATGTGGAAAATACAGCATTATGGGTGATGGCCATGGGACACACACAGACATAGACACGCATAAATACACAAGGGAAAGGAGACCAGGGCTCAAGTGTAAGGACCTTCTGTTTTTTTGTGACAAAGAAACCTGATAAAACTGACATTGACGTGTACAAATGTCATTGCCAATACTGAAAGAGTGATAATTCTGCTCCATAGCAGTAACTGCTGGCCTAACACCAGCCACAGATGCAAAATGAATTCAAACCAACTCAATGGGGTAAACTTGTTAGTGTCAATTAAAGCTCCAGTGTTTCACCTCTGTCACCAAAAGACTGCTAGCATCGCTAGCATTCCAGACTTACCCCACACCTCAGGGGAGTCTACATAGCTTTCTGAAAGGACGACTCAAGGTCCATATTCCAACCATTCTCTTTCAACCTTCGTTTTGGTTTCTCACTCACACCTCACTCGTGTTTTAGAGAACAGGAGTTAATTCCTTCACCCAAAGATTCATCTCACTCATGTTTCAGAGAAAACGGGTTTATTCCTTCACATAAAGTCTGGTGCCACCTCACTTTACTTGCATAACTTTTATGCTTTTGCCTTCCCTCCTTCAAAACGTAACAGTCTGTGTCAAAACACTGAGAAACATAGAGACAGTCGTGTGCACCTCATCGTCGTGTGAACCTTAATCAGCATTGTGTAAGCTCATTTGACAATGGTTTCAATTTAACAGACATTTGATTGTATTGAAAAGTTATACAAACCTTTAAGATGTTTTTGTTAACACCAGGCTCACATTAACACTAACTGTAACATTACTGTAGTCATTATGATCATTTATCCCAATTATCAGGTCTTATAGTGATGGCACACAGGGAGTGGCTGAGTCTTTATAAGTGCAGTTGCATTGGGTTCACTGATCACATATGGGTGACAGGGAGATTACTTAGTTTTACCACTCTACTAGATACATTTCTCAATCCTTGCATGGCCAGTTTATCCACCTTAAAGCAGAAAAAACAAAGGGAATTCAACCCAAAAACTAATTTTGCCTGGACATCCATTCCCTGAACCGTGCTAAACAGGTTTTCGGCCACACCAAGCAGAGTGACTAAATTACAATTTTTTCCCCTTACACACCTACTAGCTACTTAGCTTTGTAACATAGTCTCTGGGAAAACATTACACATTGAGCCTTTATCTATCAAGCAAGGAGATTAGCAAACTCAGACGATTTGTGGTGATAAAAATGGGTCCATATCTACTCCATCCACTACTATTCTTTCACAGTGAAAAAGAGCTCTGATGAAATTTTTCATTTCAACTTAAACAAAAAGGTTGATGATTTGTATGATAATTTATTTATTAAAATGTTTGAATGTTTCTGACTAATAATAATGTAGGAAACAAAGACTGGGACTGAATTCATTAAAGGACTGATCTGGAGGGACAGTGAAAAGAGTTAGGAATCCTATAGACCTCATTATTAAATGCTTATCAGTCCTGATACTGATCCTCAGTGAGAGTGAAATAAATGGAGAGAGAAGGAGAGGGCACTAATGTCTTTCTTTTTTCAGTGTGTGTGTACTTGTATTTACTGTATATCTTTGTGAGGTCAAGAACACTTACAAACCTATCTTTGTAGGGGAATCTTGTCTGGCCCCATGACTTTTCAGGTTTTTTCAGGGTTAGGATTAGAATTGTGTATGGGTAAAGGTTAAGGTTAGACAGTTGCGATGGTTAAGGTAAGGGGCTACGGAACGCATAATGTCTGTAATGTATCCTCACTAAGATATAAAAACAAGTTTGTTTGTGTGCGTGTGAGTGAGTGAGAGAGACTGCGGTTATCTGCTCACCGTAGCCGTGGGATCTCTTCATGTGGTGCTTCATGTTGCTCTTCTGTGTGAACCTGATGCCGCACACTTCACACTTGAAGGGCTTCTTTCCAGTGTGTTTGACCATGTGGACCTGCAGAGCACTCTTCTGGTTGAAAGCCTTGTCACACTGACTGCATTTGAAGGGACGCTCGCCTGCCGCAAAAGCAGACGTGTCACATTTAGTATCAGTAGCAAAGAGACTCTCGCATACCGCCTGAACTTGCAAGAATACTTTTATCGCTGCAATGTTTTGGTATTAGACCTTCATTAAGAAAACAAGGTACAGCAGGCAAGGTTTGAACCAAATATCCTACATTATATACAGTATAAGGTTATTCTTCATGTATTCTTCATTTGCTAGACATAGTTCATAGTTGATTTTATCATCTAAAAATGACAACTCACAGACACTTGCCAACAACAGAATCCTCATCTCTTAATGCTAGGACATATGATCTACAAGTAAATTAACAGTATTTACACCTCAACCAGGGATCTCTGGTTAGTTACAAATTTGTGTCACTTCTCCTTACGCCTCCAGTGTACATTAATCGTAGCTGCTGATCTTGACATGAGTGAACATGCAGTGGGGAAAACGTAAAATCTTAGGCTGTTGCTTGGTGAAAATAAAAGGCAGAAAAAACAGACACTGCAAGGCTGTGAAATGAACAAGAATAGAAAAGAAGCAATGAGAGTCTTTCTTAACAGCATTCAAATGGGTCTATTCAAATGGTAATAGGCCAACTGAATTGTTTCTTTATGCACACTGAAGGCTGATAATCATGTCTGGGTGCCTAGGATTTCACAGAAAGAGGAGATATTCAGGGCTTATAGTTGCTTAGTAGATGTGTCTGTGAGAACATATGAATTAGGGACAGTGAAAGGGAAATTATCAGCTGCTAAATATCACACATAAGGGAAGGATGCTGTTTTTTATATTCAGCTCCTTTTTTCTATTTAGTTCAGGACTTTGTTTCTCTGGACCCAGTTATATGGGAAGCTATTCATTTTACAATGTGAAATGAGAACTTTGCTTTTGTGTCTTGTCAGTTCAACATTTTATCCTGTTGCATGCGGTAAAAAAAATGTTAAAAAAAATGTATTTAAAAAACTAGAAAATTAGAATTTCATAATAGATTACCTTTGAATTGTTCTTCATTATTTCATACTGTTGGATTTATCATTTATTTATCATTTCTCATACAGTCACATTAGGGTGCATAGGCAGTAGAAACAGTATTTATATTCGAAATGCAGAGCTGTACACACAGCTGTAACTTCTGTTATGACATCAGTGCAAATTTCTTTCCATAATCCCCTTACCTGTGTGTGTTCTGTTATGTCTCTCCAGTTGGCTGCGCTTGGCAAATGCCTTCACGCAGGAGGAGCAGTTGAAGACTCTGGGTTTCTGTGAGCTGGGTGAGGGGCCTGGTTGGTGAACCTGCTCATGTTCCTGTCGACACCAGCAAAAATTTAATTTCATCATGATAACCCAGCACATTGCCCCCTGACTGGATATGACCTCAGATATTAGTTTGGTCCTATGAGGGACTGACAATATTTGGAGCATGACTAAGAAGTCTAAGTCTAGAGGTAACAATTTCACGCTTATAAGGAGAAAAGATCTTGAAATGTCTGTGATCATGTGATGGTCAAATTTAATGTGTCCTATCAAAAGATACATTAAACCATATACTACAACAATAAAAAAGTCACCTTCCTCAACTTCCAAACTGACCAGGTAGCTGTAAAAGTAAATCCAAGCTGGAGGCCACATAGCCAAATACAGCACGCCCCTTTAATCTATGCAACTGCTGTAAGGTTAATGTGATTCAAAACACTCAGTCCTTTCCTTTGAGTGGCTACTAATGCTGAATATCGCATGTAGCGCTGGCTGTCAAGGAGAAGCTACTTTAATTATTATTTTTTTCCTGTGCTCTAATTATAAAGCCATGGTCTTGGTTTTCTGGCTATAATTAAATTGGAAATTTGTTATCCACAGGCAAGCTCAATGAAAAGTAACTGCAATACCAATTTATCTTCCTCACCACTAGGTCTTTTTAACAATCTAAAATCAACACTGGAGTTTTCTTTGCAAATTAATGAGCATCCTGGGGATCTGGAGAGAATAGAGTTCAGTCACTTTCACTGTGACATGTACCTGATCTCTGTGTCATTATTTTTATGAGAGACAATTACCACTCAGCAGATTGGGGCACACTGGCTAAAGTAAAAGCCTATGGGAGACAGACCTTTTCTAAGAAACATGACAAGCGTAGGGGAAAGTGTTTGCACATAAATTCATACCTTCCTCTTTGCCCCTCTGATCTGAGAGACTATGCACTCGAGAGGCTCAACAACATAAAGATGAGAGCGAGAAAAGAGAAGTGCACATGCTTCACTCCCTAATTTAGTTGTAAAACACTCCTCAGTTCAAGTGTTTTGTTGTGTTGGGGAGACGGTTTATAACAGAGTATCTGATATAACAGAGTATCTGATATACATTTGATGAAAACCCTTACCTCCCTTTCTTAACTGTAGGCATGAATGCCATTTTCTGACCTTAGGTGAAGGCACTGATGAATAAATGTAAAATGTAAGTTATATTCATTAACTGTATTATTCACTGAAGCTTCAAATAGTATTTTAATTATTTATTTAAATAAGCATGCACATATAGAAATGCACATATAGAAAGAAAGCAGCTAAATCTACATCAATTTTTAAATATAAGCCATCAAGCATTTGAGTCTACAGTGTGTATGTGCGTTCTTACCTTAAGGTGTGTGGCCCGCTTAAAAGCCTTGTTACAGACACTACAGACATGGCAGCGGTCCTTGCCATGAGCTTGTCTGCAATGGCGGCGCAAAGTGTTGGCATTCTGGAACACCTGGTTACAGTAGTAACACTGGTTCCGACTTTCACTCTCTATCTGAGAATCCTTACCACCCGTATGCCCATCATCAGAAATCTGAATCACACAAACATGCTGATTACATGACCATATACAATTAGTGTATATGTACACAGAAATCTGGGTTTTGATTGATGAATAGTGTTTATATAGTGTTGATAAAGACCAAGCCATAATTTATTAATTATTTCCTCCTTGTTTCGCAGATCCTTTCCTAGATATAAGCATACACAGTCGACAAACACACTAACATTATATCCACCGTCAGAGGCTCCGTTTGCAGATTGGTGACTGACCAGTAAGATCTGCTGGCCTGAGCTGGGTGTCTGGCCCGACAGACCAGAGTCATTCAGCACTGCAGGATACGCCTGGCCCTGAGGATCAAAAAGAAACTTAATTAAGGCAGCTGACAAACTGAATGATGTTATGTTTGATCCTCACAGAGTAGTAATACAATTATTGAATTTTTAAAGATCTCTTGTGTGCTCTACACTCTTCAGCAACACATTTAAGCTTATCTGAATTCAAACACACTCTTTTTTACCTGAGTATTGAGGTTTAAAGTGACACCATCCAGCATACCCTGTGCATCAGCAAGGGTTAGTGTAACACTGCCATCACCAGCGATGCCTCCTGGTGACATCACTAGGGTCTGGGACGCAGAAGTATGTGACAGGGTGGTGCTTGATGGCAAGCTGGTTACTGTTAAGATGAAGAAAAACCCTGCAGTTAGCCTACTGGAGCTTTTATTTTATTATCATCATAATTATTTTTATTACTAGTGCAGTACCCATATCTTGGACTTCAACTATCTCAGCATCATCAGTGTGGGACATTGCCTTGCACATCCTCTCTCTGTCTTTAGGCTGTCTTTAAGCATGCAAAAACAGCTCCTTTAGCGATATATCTGTTGCATTTCTATCACACTGCACACACTTTTGACCTTAAAAATTTACCTGCCAAGTTTGAAGCCTGTCAAATGACACTTTGAACTGTTAGTAGTACCAGTAGTAGTTTTCGCAGATTTTATTGCAATATTTGAGTCAATGGCTGCATTCATTTTGTGGTCAGTTATGAGTTTAGACTGTATTCAAGTAGATATTTTGTGTTGGGCTGTTACCCAGCACCATCTCCAGCATGTGATGATAAGAAATAATACATAAAATTTGACCCATAAAACTACATTTTTATCCTATCAATTTATTAAAACTCCATTAAGAGCTGAATAAATAATACTTCTGTTAAAGGACCCAGAGATTCAGTTGCTGAATCAAATCCTCCCATGCTGCACTGAAAGGGTTTCTATGGTTACAGGCCACAATGAAAGCTGAAATATAGACCAGCAGTTTCAGTGCAGGGATTGTTGTCACAACTGTGCAGTATGTACCTCAGTATTTGTTAAGGCAAGTACGACCAGCTGGACAACCTAAGCCCTTTTGCTACTCACTGTTCTGTGAATATTAATAAAAACAAATTCACATACAGTAGTTTGGTTAAAGAGGAAACTTACATTAAATTAGTTGTGGATAAAAATAGGTAATAATGCAATTTTATTAAAAAAAACAAGATGGGCCCTGTACAATCAGTCAAAGCACAAGTTGGACTGTATTTTCATAGCAACAGAAGTGCTTTGGTCTGAACAACAAAAGCAAAGATGCTCACTGTGTTTCTGTGAAGCAGTGGGACGGTTTTCCACTTGAGAGGCAGGTAATGAAGAGAGACACAGAGATGAAACTGGGAACTTGATTAAGTTTCTAGGTGGCAAGAGAGTCAGTCAACAGACTCCATCTCTGATAAAACAAATATCTGCTCGCTTCACAGCGCACAAGCCTTCAACTTCCTTATCACAGATTGGACTGCACAAGCATTGGGTGGCAGTAATTCACATTTTTATGCAAGTGTGCAAATACAGTATACAAATAAATATGAGTACACCTCAGCTAAATATCACTACAATGTTAATTGATTAGACATCATATTCAATAAAACCACTTGCCAACTCAAGCAATAGTCAGTTGTACAGATGAACAGACTTCAGTGTTCTGATTAGGGCTGCAGCTATCAAATATTTTGGTAATCGAGTATTCTATCAAATATTCCATCGATTCATCGAGTAATCGGATAAAACATACTTTTCGCTTTTCTGCACTTGCTCATTTTCGCTGTATTCACTGTTTTCCGTCCCGGCATCTGCCATTCCGTACGGCTAAACTGTCTACACAAGTTCTCCAAAGCTCGCTCCATCTTCTTCCGCTTTGTAGGGGACGCATAGCCTGTGAGGTAAGCACGCTGTATCACACTAAAAACAATCTGTGCGAAACATGAGCTTTAAATTTATTTAAACGAGGCTTCGAGGCAGAGGAAATTCCTCGATCATTTTTTGAAATCGAGTTACTCGAGGAATTGTTGCAGCCCTAGTTCTGATATTTAATGTCAATTTACCAATGCAGCTACTTTTACTTTGGTGCTAGGAAAGGGGAATCCTGATTCAACCTTGAAATCCTATGTTGCAGCTATTTTTGGCTTCCATACACTTGATGACTTCATAGTGACAGCACTCACCTTAGTGTGCCATGTCATGAAAAGGGCACTGATCAAGACCTTAATTGAATCTCTGTCAGTGCTTTAGTTTTATCCTTCAATCTATCCCTGCAAAGCTGGAAGCAAGCAACTCTTCTTCTGAAAGATTAAAGGGATCTGAGCCAGAGTTGCTATCACAGCTGGTGTTATTTTATTCATGTTCCCTCTTGCACTGGAAAAACATGTGAGTTAACTACGAACACTCATGTATCGTGTGTTTTGGAGTGGTTGCTGGCTCCTGCTGTTTTGCTGATCACTAAACAATACAGACAATTTTGTGTTTGGTCACATTCATGGAGAAAGCTCAGCCTTTCTGTTAATTCCATCTACTGTTTGTTGTTTAAAGCAGCAAGAGGTGAGACACTGCCAACGCACTATTTGAGTCATCATATAATGGGAGCAAATGACTGCAGCAACAAAGACAAACACCTTCCGCACAATATGATTACTCATTCCAAAAAGGAGGGTGGCAATTCACTAAGTTCTGTTCAGGTGCACTGGTGAGGTGATGTTTGCACAAAAGCCTGCTGAGCATCTACTATTTTATTGCCATACTTTCGACTTTAAGCAGTAGACTGTAGGTCAGTTTGTGTTCTGACTGAGTGGAACTGGACATGAAGGCCGGCATGATGAAGGTCATAGATGGCTACTGTGTCAATTAGTCAATTGTACTAAGTGAGTACAGAGTTTACAGAGTAAGCTAAGTAATGCTTACTTTATTTATAACCTTTTCAAATCTGTTTTTTATAACACATACCAATTTATAATAGAAAGTACCCTCTAAGTCATAGTGCATATTTTAGGGGATTAGATGTACTAATGTCCAAAAACATGAAAAAAAACTGGTTTGTTATTTAGAAAATAAATTGTGTATGTGTGTAAATGTACTGTATGTACAGAAACAGTAGTAAAAGGTGATACTGAATGGCTGGCAGTAAGTGGAAGAACAGGATATATCAGTTTATAGGGTGAATCAATCTCAGCTTGTGGATGACTACGGCTACCTTGCTTTCAATAATATCTACAGTCTTATGTAAACCTGATTTTTGCAAGTCAGTTCTTGCAGTGACATGACTTTGACCATCATCTTAAAGCTGAGATCTGCACAGAGTGAAGTGTTTGAGTTTTGTTTTGTTTTTGTTTTTTCAAAACCAAGGTCACACAACTATCAGCTATTTGCATTTAACCACAAGAGCAGCTCTGGAAAATGCAAAAGCTGTTAGTTTTGAGGACTAAAGATGATTTGAAAATACTCTTAAGGCTTTATAGAATTATTTTTTTTGCACACAAGAATACAAGTACAGATTGGTATTCCAGATCTCACCTGCCATTCCAGTGTTGGCGGGACTCTGAGGTAGAAGGTGGTCATTGGTGATGGTCAGAGTTGCACTGGTGGGCTGACTATTGAGTGGTGATGCCAGCCTGATGCTGCCATTCATCTCGGTACCATTAGGGTTGCTATGTTGTGGGAGCAGATCTTGACCTGCAACAATGTAGGGAAAGGCAGTTTTTTAACTTGAAAATCTACATTGATTTATAACTGTATTTCAAAATCAGTTCTTCGATCAGGGTAGGATAAAACATTACATATCTTGGTCTGTCTGAAAAATGCTACATGATATACATGTATAATCATGTAAAAAATTCAGATAGATTTCTTTTTTTTTTTGTTTCCCTTCATTTCACTCTGCATTGTATATCCTTGGTGCAGTGATTGACGCTTTGATAGACTTTCCCCTGGAGTGACTCCTTCCCCTGGCCGGTTTAACTATGCTGGCTCTCTATAGGCCCCCCTTCCTCCTCATTTCCCACCTATGGATTATTGTGGCCCTATACTACAGGAAGCAATGTTGTACTGTGTTTCTCTTCTTTGTGATACAAAATGATTTCCCTCGGTGTCCTGAATGTTTTGATTAGTTTGTGTCATATGCCTTGTTCGTCTCTGTATGACACTAAAACTTTGCACTTAAAAATAAAAACAAAAATAAAGTATATAAAAAAAATTACAAAAAAATAACACATTTTGCCTGAAACTCTGTACTGTTAAATATCACCAAATATGAATACTAGATACTTCACTAAATGTTCTTGATGCAGCTTCCAGAGAAACAAAAGGTTATGAATAAGAATAGTTTGCTTACTTTTGGCTTTAAAAGAATTTGATTCACAACACAGTAAATAATAAATAATATGTCAGAATGAGGAATAAAAGAAAGACCATTACTATCCAGGGGAAACAATTGGACTGTTCCAGTCATGTGGACAGCAATGGTTTATGTTTACTCATGGGTCTTAGCCTTAACTTAACTCAACAAAGTGGATACAACCTAGATGACCTGCTAAAAAATGGTGTATAGAACAAACTGTCTTATGAACAAGGTGAATGGCTCAAACAGCTCTAGCAGAGTTGCTAACAGCCTTCTAATCTTGATTTGTGAAGCAGCTACAAAGTGTAAAACATGAATGTGACTTGCTTTTTATTTCATTGGTTTGTTATTGACAGTCAGTGTTTGCAAAAGGACAAGGTAAAGAAATATATATACACTGTGTAGTTTTGTAATTTCATGTTTTTTAACAGATCTGTCTGTACCTGATATAGTTAAGGTGATCTCTTGAGGGTTTCCTGCCGCACTGCTGGATCCTGCAGCTGAGGCCTGGGCCTGTACCTGGGCAAGGGCTTGTGTTAGGCTGGAGTTGTTAATGGTCAGTGTGATCTCCTGACCACTGCTGCCTCCAGCTACCAGCCCAGAGCTGCTTATGACATGGCTTAGGTCCTGAGAAGCTGCAGGGTACACAGGCAAGAAAATATCAGCTATTCCATTCATAATGGTCCGTGTGTGATTTGGATTGGTGTTTTTTTTTTTCCCCCAGCAGATGTACCTGCAGTGTCCTGCTCAGAGAGGCCAGCCATTGTGACCTGTGCAGGTGTGATGGTGGAGGGCTGCAGGGCCAGGCTGGTCAGCGGGTGAATGACAACGTTGGCGGACACAGAGGGGTCAGTGGTGGACATGAGCTGGCTATTGGAATGGGAGACGAGGCCGGTGTCAACGCTCAGGGGATGAGAGAGGAGACCGCCCTGTTGTAATGTCTGCTGTAGGAGGGCATGGTCAATCTGGAAGAAAAAAGTTCCACTTCTGGTAACAGTGAAGATGAAAAGCTAAACAAAATAAATTTTTATTACTTATTACTTATATACTATGACTCAGCGAAACTCATGACAGGCTCCCCACACTGCAGCACTATAAAAACTTGTTCTGTTGGAGGATTTTACTAAACTGGCCACCAAGTTCAGTACGGGGGTTTAATGTCTCTCTGCTGACACTTAATATTGTTCTTTGTCTTAATTTAATATGGTGGATCATTTAATTTTTTCAAGTATAGTATACACAAGCACATCATGCCTTGGGGGATGTACACAGGGAGTATGATATTTGGATTGATTCAGTGAGTCGTGCTGTGGTTTAATTTTAACCAACATTTGCTGTGATGACAACTGTCAGTGAATTCATTTGCTGTCTTCCTACAGCCTTCTGCTTTATGAGCATCAATTATTACAAACAGCATTTTATATTTCAATTTTCAGAGAGAACTGCAGCTACAAGGAGGACATGGACATTTTAAACCATTATTGTGCACAAGCATTGCCATGGCAAGGTTATTCAGGTCATCTCAGTGCGTATGGTATTTTAAATGGTGTTAATACTTGCCCCGCATTAAAAAATGTAAAGCTACAGACTAAATACAATTGTTATATATTATACTTAACTGTAAAACACTATACTATACCAATATAACCACTACTTAACCATTATCACATATACAGTATTATGTGTCTCTCATTAAATAATAAACAGCATTAATCCTTAAGGGAAAAGTTTCTGATTTTGATTTTTTCTGACTCATGTTCATGCAAATTTTTGGTCTGCAAATTTTTGGTCTGTTTTTTGTTGTTGATTCATGACCTCAAAGAAGAAGATTTGATTCATATGACTTCCTTCTGTGTGGAAATACAGCAGACTACAGAGAACAACCTTATTTATACAAGGAAAATAGGAGCCTGACTGAGCAAGAACTTGATGAAAAAACAGGGTCAGTAGGAGGCGTGTGTAACCTGTAGTGTGATGTTGTTGATGTTGCTGGTATCGATGCCAGAGATCTGGACGTTGGGGCAAACTAGGTTAGCTGGGGTTAGTTGCAGGTGGATGCCATCCAGTGTGGTTAGACCATCTGGGAGAGATACAGTCAGGTCTCCTGCAGCTGCAACACACATATGCATGAACACAAATATAAATACACAGGGACATTTTTGAATACTTTGTTCTGATGTTTTGACTCACCTTCCAGGGATCAGTGGAACAGAAAGTACTCTTTTTTACCCTGCTTCAACCTATATTTATACTTTATACATAATCTCCTGTTTAGCTCAGTCAGCTATTAGTGACACAGTTTTTATAACTCACACCAAAGGCAAGATGTGAAAATGTGATATATAGCACATTATATTCAATGTTCAAAATATCCCAAAGGTAAGGATACTGAACTGTTTATTAATATATTTCAAAAGACCAAGAAACAACAAAGGGAATATTTTCTGTGTTTTTACTCAGATGATGAAAGGGGTTTGTTTCTTTCACAGTAAACTGAGCATTTCACTCAAAAACACACAAACAGAGCTTAAGTGAGATGTACAAAAATTGCTTTGGTGAGCTTGAAGAAGAAAACAATGTTTAGTCTATATATTTAGCCGAAATAAATACTTTAAATAAAGCATGTGCAAACTACTGCTTTACAACTCCCTTATTAAAGGGGCAACAGACAGATCCTTAGATCTAGTTATGCATTTATCATAATAAAGAGCCCTGTCTGAAAAGACAAATTTATCAGATATTGGGGGGAACCTTCATTATTTTTGATATCAGATAATGCAGTTCCTTTTGAAGGCAAAATTTAAATGGGACTGATAGAAACGTGGGTTGTGAGGTTTTTCTATCAACATCAGACTGTGCAGTCTGTTTTATCACAAGTTTAAGCCAAAAAGTTGATGATTTCCTTTTAAAGCATTTTTTATACCTTCAGCTGAACAAACAATACAAACAAGTGTTTGCCTAGTATCATTTCCTTGAGCATTTTTATAAGGCTGAAATGGAGGTCTACATAGATACAAAAGCATTCAGTTAAGTGGAGTCAACCATAAGTGAATTTACAAAGCTTTTGGTACCATAAAAGCTGAATTGTCCTGGAAATTGTCAAATGGGGTGTCAAGACTGGAGGAGAGGAAGTGCACAGAGGCTGGTAGAGATAAAGCATCGTCATGATTTGATCAGGTATTGTAATGTAACTCGTCTTTTCCTGAGTAAGTCCATCGACGTTGTCAAAAGAGAGCAACTGACTTTAGAAATGATGATCCCAAAGCATTTCAGTCACACCCACAAACTGCAGTGCATTAATCACCAGCTCGAAATTAAACTCACATTACTGTACATAATAAATTTTAACTATGTTGTTGATGGGCCAAGCATGTGACTTTGTAAAATCTCAGCCATAGCTCAAATGTTTCATGTCATTTAATCTCGTCAAAACTAGGCTTGCGGATGCTTTTATGATGAGTCAATAAAATCAAAACTGTTTAATATACAAAATGTTCTTGCTGTGCTACTTCACACAAAACAAGCCTATTTTCTAATCTGCTGCTCTGCAATATTTATTAAAATCATGCTGGGCTCTTTTCTGTGTGCACTGTTGAGTGTATGTGAATAAATAGATTTATATTCCCTACCTGACAAAGAAGCAGGCAGGATGGCCTGTCCCACTAGTCCTGGTTGCAGCAGATTCTGGTCATACTGTCCCGTCAGGATTTGATTAGCTGGGAGGTAAATGCTGGGGTCAGAGTTGGGTGTTTGTAGCAGACCCACAGGTGGAAGAGCCTCTGAAGCAACAGGCTGCTGCCCCTGGCCTGGGGTCACACCTTGAGCTGCCCCTGGGTCTTGCCCTTGAGCTACCTGACCAGTAGATAATGCAGACCGCTTGGATTTGCGGTTGTCACCAGTTGGACGGAGGTGGAACTGGATGTGGGTTTTGCGATGGCCTGATGTTCTAAAGCGGAGTTCGCAGAATGGACATTTAAAAGGCTTGGAGCCAGTGTGGAGACGCATGTGCACCTTTAAGCTGCCTTTTGTAGAGAAGGAGGTGTTGCACATGTGACAGCTGAACAGTTTTTGTCCTGCAAAGATAAATAGAGCATTAAATGTATTCAAATGAATATGACCTCTATCACAACTCAAGACTATACCCGAGTGGTGTCTCTTTGGTCAAAAAACTGGAAACACATGAAAACAAAATAGTCTCTTTTAACCAACATGCAATACCTTAAATGATAATGTAATTTTAAAAATAGTTATATGCTTGAATTTGCTTCCTGTTATTTGATACAAAACCATATGTCTTTTTTTTTTTACAATGAGTAGCCAGTATGACCACAGTTAAATGGCTACTGATGGTAGCATGATATTGTGTGTAGAGACACTGGCAATCTAAACAAACAAACACTTTCCACTGATTCTGGAATATCCCTGTGAAAATCCAACTGAATAAACACAAAAATAACAATCAACATCCTTTTTATGAGTATGGGAATTCATTCTAGTGTGAAACACCAACCTGTATGTGTTTTCACGTGACAGTCCAGGGTAGATTTTACTGTGAAACTCTTTCCACATTCATCACACTTGTAAGGTCTTTCTCCTGTATGAATCCTGATGTGCCTAGACATTAAGGTGTTTAAAAGAGTGGCAGATAAGAGATTTAAAAGTGGGGGTAAAAACATAGCAGCTCTGACAGTGTTTATTTGTTATCACACAGGGAGAACTCATCCATCTTGTGCCTCTTGCTCCCACAACTAATGTCACATGAGCTTCCAAAACATGCAAATTACCCTGACTGTAAATAAGTACACATTAATCATACAAGTGTTGTTCACTTGGTCAGTATCTGTGCTGTCAAAGCTCAGTTCAAAGTGGATACAGACATTTACAGGGTGCATTAAAATATATAATAAATAAAAAAAAAGGTTTTTGTCTTTCCTTTACTGTGACATATAGCTTTTCATGTACATTTAAAAGGTTAAAGTTAATTCACAGAAACCAAAGTCAGAAGTTCTTTCCTCCAAGAGGAGACACATCTCCTGAAGAGCCTAAAAAACTGTGTTTGCACTTATACTTCATCACAAAAAAAACACGTCTTTCCCCACATCAGACTGTTTTTACACCCTCAAATGTTATTTTCTGGCTGCTATACAGAGATCAGGATTCCTGAACCTGTGCAATATTTCATTATTTCGTGCTTTAAGTTATGACATCTGAAACATAAGCACCTCTGTTATTTGTATTGGGAAATAGGATGACCTGCAGTTAACAAGCTCCATAACAGTTGATAAAGAGTGATAAAAACTTTAGCCACAGTGGTGTGGTGAAAAGCAAGGCCTGATTTGTGCACAAGACTGACATATATGACATATATGCTAATGAGATTTCCTAGAAATTACTTTTAAATATTTTACAGAATACTTAAGATTCTGTAAAATATAAATAAATCCTCGATTTAAAATATTGCTTTTCAATGTGCAACCCTAAACCTAGAATGAATTTGTATTGTATGTTTACCATTTTAATCAACATGTTTTTCTGTGGAGATCTTTATTTATTCTAATTTGCATGTGACAAATGGTGGTGCTTTAAAAATATATGGACATTATATGCTTACTCTTGCTGGGCCTACTCTAACTTATTCATCCAAACTGTGCTTGTCAGAGAGAAGCAGTAGATACATATTATGTTGTTTATCCTCAAAGTCTGAGGTACAATTATTTCCAGACAGGTTTGAGTCTGAATAATTAACATAGAGTAGCTTTGTCTGAGGGGGTGGCTGTTGAAAGTAAATAACCAAATATACCTGCTGCAGTAATGGCAGAAGGACTTGAGAGCACAACACATATTGTAAATTATTTAGTCTATACAAATCAGCCTCAACTATAAGAAAAATATCAGAATTTTTCACAAAGCAATCTAGAAAATAAATAGTTTGTAGTTTCAAACTGATATAATTCTCCTAATTGACTAAAAATTACTTTGTTATTTTTACCTAATGAGGTCACTGGGCTTCTTGAAGCTCTTTGGACAGAAACTGCAACAGTTTGGGAACTTAGGTTCTGTCTCCAGCTCCACAGCCTTGTCTTTGATCTCGCTGATGCGATCCCTCTCTGCCGCTGACTGAGCGAGGATCCGCTCCGACACTGAGGCCTCCTCACCAGGGTCTTTTGCCAGCTCATCAGTCTGCTCCTTCGTGAAAGTGATGATCTCCATACCCCTCCTCTTTGATAACTTTTGCTCGCATTCCTCCTCCTCTTCCTCCACT
This sequence comes from Brachirus orientalis, assembly GCA_016785285.1. NCBI lineage: Eukaryota > Metazoa > Chordata > Actinopteri > Pleuronectiformes > Soleidae > Brachirus > Brachirus orientalis. The sequence continues at coordinate 6,018,463 of JAFBJR010000425.1, forward strand.
TCCTCCTCTTGATTAGCAAGACCTATAACTGGGAGAATAGGAGTCAAGCTCACACTTCATAGAAGGTAACCTTAACTGCACCATAGTGATCAACTGCACCCGTGTTTGCCATCACTGTTAAACAACTAGAAAATAAGATTTTAAAACGTTTGAAAGTCGGCAAAACCATAGATTTATTTTCATGTTAGCTAGTTATCCTTACTTTGATTGACCACATCATGCTCCTTCTTCATATGTTTTTTGCACAGCAGGCTGGTCCTGAAGCTCTCATTGCACATGGAGCATTTGAAAGACTTGATGTGGATGATCATGTGGCGGTTCAGGCTACCATTGGTGGTGAATGAGGCATCACATATGCTACACTTGAATGGCTTCACTCCTGTTAGGGAGAGATGACAGTGGCAACCAGCAGTTTTAAACTTTTGTTGTTACATTCATTTATACAACGACAATCACTGGCAATCACTCTTTTCCACTGTTATCTTAAAATACACTGCGCATTTACATTAGACAATTTTATCACATTGCAATTATTTTATCTCTGATGCGAAAGAAATACAGCACCAGCCTTTGGAAGATAAGGTTATTTTTTACCATTAAAAAAGAAAATTATAAATGCAATCATGTCACTGACTTTTAATGGCATTGAGTGTGGCCAGTCTAATGAATTCAGGAAGGTATTTGGAGACTCCTCACCTGTATGTGTGTTTAGGTGGGACTTCAGCACTCCAGCTGACACAAAGGCTCGTTCACAGAGGTGACATCTGTATGGTTTCTCCCCAGTGTGGGAGCGCACATGCTGCTTCAGATGGCTTGATTTTTTGAAGCCTTTATTACACCAAGGACACCTGAATAGAAGAAGGGAAAAAGTGCACCAATAGATAATGTTTACAACTCAGACATGCCCAAGATCCTATACAGAACTGTACATGTTATCAGTCACATTCTCATAATACTAAACTAAATCAGGCCAATGATTGTGCAGTTTGACAGGCAGTCTGCAAATAAATACAAGACACTCTCACGCACAAACTTAACATGAATACATGTGTAAGAATGTGATTTCCATTTTTCCTTTTTCAAAAAAGAGACTAGTCCGTGACCTCACAAACAAGGAAGAAGGACTTAAAACAGGTCATTAACACTATAAAAACCCATGAGAAGCAACTTACTGTCACTTTCTCAGTGCCAGTCTGACAGCTAAGTGTCCACAGTTCCCATGGCAGCTGGCAGGTGAAATAAAAATTTTGTTTGTTTATTTGCTGAGTGGACACATGCCTTGTGGGCTACTGTTAAATGTGTTGTGTGAAATTCTGAAACTGTTCGGATCTGAACCTTTTGTGTTCTTCAAGTTTCAAACAACACAACTGTCATTATCTTGTATTAGCAGTCATTTTAAGACAAAAAATCCCAGAAAATTTCAGAAATAGTTTGAAAAACAATTGTGTTTTTCTTTTCCATATAAGGACAGCCACAGGAGACTGTCTGGGTCAAAAGCATTCCTAAAAGCAGGAGATGTCAGGACATCCTGGTGAAGGTTAGCACCTGTCTTGAGCATACAGGAGGGAGAACACTTACCCACTAATTCTATAAATATAGACCATTTACCATTTACTCTTTTGATGTGAATTATCTGGAGTTTTTCCAGCTGCATTCTTACACGGGTTCACTCTGACATTACTCAGAGATTTTGCTAAAGTGAAGTATTTGTCCTGAGTGACTTTTGCATTCTCAAATTCTTACAATTGTTAAAAGAGTGCATGTTCTGTTTGAAGGGGCAAGAATATTTTACACCTTAGAAACTCAAAATGCTTTGGATATCTTAAGGCCTCATTGGATTGCTGATACCACATCGATAGCAAAGTGCATCTATGGCAGCATCCAGTAAGAAGGAGGCTCGAAAATTTGTATATTGTAAACCAAATGGGAAAAGGAAAAACAAAACAAAAAAAAACTTTTTAGTACAACTCAAACAAATAAACAACAGTGGTTTTGGGAGAGTTACTGAATTTACCGGAATGACCCAATCAAATGTTAAACTCAACTACAGAGATTTAATGATCTCAGTTCACAGTGGATCTCAGTCGAAGTACCGATGTTTTCACAAAGGGTTGGAAATTCAAAGGTGACATGCAAAGAATACATTATGAGGACAATAATATAGGCATGGACTTGCAACATGAATACACAATACTAAACCTGTAGGCTCTTTTATTGCTGTCCTCACTATTGTCCTGGTAGTCCTGTGTCTCAGTCAGCTGCAGCTCATTCTGACCACTCTGCTGAAGAAGACCATTTGTCTAAATAAACAAAGACAGGCCAACATTAGACATAAAGGTGTTTATATAGTGTGGGTATATACAGTGTACGAAGATACAGACAGACTGCATGAAGATGGACAATTAGACAACTGTCTCCTGTCCCACATTTACACAATGATGTGACAGTGGTAACATTCATCTCTAAAACCAATGAGCAAATTATATTTGCCCATCCCTGTGTTATGTGAAAACAGTCTCTTTTACACTCCATAATAACCTTAAACTCCTGCTTTTTAGACCAGTCTTAGAAATAAGATTTAAGAAAATTAAGAAATACATACTTAAAAACCTTTCCATTTGCTTCCCAAGGTCTACATTCTACATCTTAGTTTTTATTACTACTTTACCCACTCTTATCATTCAAGATGTATTTATGTCCTATCAATATGCAAATATATTCAGCTACTTGTTTTAAAAGCAAAAATTTATCTACTCTACAAAAACTAGCCTTTAGGCAATTTCAAACAGCCTACTAAAAATCACTCTTATAGTATCTGAGATTCATAGCACAGAGCAATATGATGTGTGTATACATAAAAACTATGTGAGAAAAACACTACTCACCACTTCAGCACTGGGAACATGGAGCAGATTTGGAGGGTGATAGCTGGAGGACAGTGCCTGAGACTCAAGGGTACTGGAATCCTGCAGTTGCTGCACAGTGGAGAACTGGGGCTGATTATAGTTAGATTCAGGGATGGTGAAACCTAGGTGGAACAAAAAAGAATAACCATTGTCTTGAGTTAGGGATAATACTTGAGACATCAAGCACAATAATTGACATCTATGAAATCAAATGTCATTGTACTAAATTCATTAATCTGCTCTTTCTCAAATGCATAAAAGGAAATAATTGTTTCCTTGTAGGGATGGGTATCATTATGATTTTTTTTTTATGATATAACTACACTTGAGAACAAAATTATTAGCCCCCCTATGAAAATTCCACGTGCTGTTAAACAGAGCAAAGATTTTTTTAACACAGCTTTTTCAAACATCCTAATTTCATTTTGGATGCTTTCCTTATTTGACTTTGCACAGAGAAATTAAATTATTCCACAAAAACCAAAATTGTGTATCCTTTTTTGCTGGATAACAGCCTGCAGTCGTTTGTTGTGGTTTTTAACAAGCCTCTGATATACGTCTCCTGAGGAATCCCAGGCAATTCTTCTTTGGTATATCTCTCAAGCTCCTCCAGATTGATGGAGGGGGCTAATAATTTCATCCTCAACTACACTTATCCATCTGGGGCTTTAACAGTACTCTTATTGGTTCTTTTAAGGAGAAAGCACTAAACAAAATGAGTAAAGAAGAAACATATTTTATAATTCTAAACTGTGATATAAGCAGTTATTTTGAAGTTTAATGTTAATAAAATATGTGTATAGAAATGTGAATACAAACTGCATGCAAACATTGCCAAAAACTGAACTGGTCAGAAAATGTCTATATGCTGTTTAGTATTCATAGATTCTGTGGCAGTACAACAGCCACTATGAACCTCAAACAAAGCATGCAGAAATTATGAATATTATTTCTTCAAAGAAATAATAATACCTCCAATAATAATTTAGAAATGACAGCAGTACACTGGAAGTAACAATATGATTAGATGCTCAAGAGTCCACTGCCCAGATGTATGTACCCTTGAGAATTGAATGACAACCAAGGCCCATGGGACCTCGTCCCTAAAATGATAAAAATCCAGGTCTGTTCTGGTCAGATAAAAGGGTAAAGTGCCTCATGAGAGAACAAAAAAGATAGATTTGCCTGACAAATGTTTTCTGTTGGCTTGTTATGCTGCCTGCAGCAGCTTTGTTGAGACCCTGCCTCTGGCTCACACAGTGGAGAGAAAAAACTGGAGACAGTAAAATATATGGTTATTTTATAAATATATATAGGTATATGTACTATGACCAAATTTACACTTCCACTTGAATCTGACATTTCACAGGCACAGTCATCATTTGTATCTTGTTAATGTAGCTGTGATAAAAAGTTAATTTCATTAATACTTTCTTGTGGTTGCTTCAGGCTACCACGTGCATGCAAGATAATCAATGAATTCTAAAAGCAAAAGTTAATTCAAGGTTAAATAATGTAGTTCCAAATATAGGTACAAAAACATGTTTAGCACAAAAATACTTATATACTTAGTCATACATAAAAAGAGAGTCAGGTGTATGTACTGTATGTATGTACCTTGTGTTAGAGCTTGCTGGTCAAAGGCTGGCTGAGGAAGTGCTGGCGTCTCAAACTGGCTGATGTTCTGTGGCAAAGCATGCTGGGTGGTCACGTATGAGTCTGTCAACATAGATAAAGAGATAGTGTTCATTTGATTTCAATTAAATCTTAACTGAAATGTATTCTGTATACAGTGAAGTATAGTACATTCTTGTATGCAGAGTAAAATTCAGTCTAAACCCTTTCAAAATGTAATCAAATGTAGTGCAGATGCAGAGTTCAAGTCTGCTACATCTGATAACATTTTACACATACATTTTACTTGAGGCAGTCTGCTGCTTTAGAAAAAAAAGTAATATAGAAGCAACAAAAGAATATAGAGTTTTCAGAAGAATAAATTTAGTAAAAAAAAAAAAGAAAATAAAAGAACGCTAAATTGAAAATTTTCTATCTGAAATACTGAGTAGTGATCTAAAAATTACTCTACTGTAATTTTTAGATTTAAACATATTTTTAATTTTTTTTTCTAAATCACGATCTATTCTCCTTAACTTAACTCAGGAGCAATGTTAATAATTATCAGTATCAATGAATTTTAAATGTTTTATTGTAATGGCCAAATCATCTAGGCCACAGTTGACCAAACTAATTGGTACAAAAGTAGCTCATGGAAGCATGTGATGATAATAATAATAATAATTCACACAAGTTATCCCTACCTTCCCCTTGTACCAGTGGTTGATCACTTAGGGGTGCCTCCAGTGTCACTTGTTGACCTCCATTATCAACCTCTGTCTGACCTAGTCCCAGCATACTTTGTTGCTCCGCTGAGGTGGCAGGTGGCTGCTGGAGGGCATTGGCTTCTATTTCCACTTCTATATCATGGGCCACAGTGCTTGCTCCAAGTGGGTCTTCTGTCGACTGTGGCTGCAGCTGCTGGGCTAGTTCATACCTGGTTTGGTGCAACAAGAAAAGCAAAACCTAAGATCCAAAAAGTGATTTAAGCTTTGCATCAGCATTTACACATTTTAGTGTTTTATTACATTTTGCTTAGACCTTTTAGTTTGTTTACAGCTGGTGCTCTTGTATGAAGTTTAGAAAAAATGCAACAAAAACACAGGAACGAAGGCCAAACCTGTGTGTTTTCATGTGCTTCCTACAGTTGGGTGATGACTTAAAAGTCTTCTGGCAATAGGGACACATATAAGGTCTCAAGTCACTGTGGGTGGTCATGTGACGTCTCAGGCTTCCACTGGTGGTGAACGTTGTGTCGCACATTAAGCACTTGTATGCCTTTAGACCCGAGTGTGTCCTGATGTGAGCTTTAAGGACTCCAGAGGAAGCAAAACCTCGACTGCACTGTACACACTTGTAGGGCCGTTCTCCTGTATGAGACCTGTGGTGATAAAAGAACATTAGATTATATATATCAGAGCAAAAGTGCACTTTTAGTACTAAGGTTTATGTAGGCCTTCAGGTACACAAGAGTGGGATATTATTCAAAGAATCTCATTTTCTTTATATGAGTGTATTAGAGGCTGGTGCTAATATTTTTGATTGGAAATAATTGAATTGAATTCTTATAATGTAAAAAGTGGTAACATTTATATTTTGAAAGGCTAAAATAATCCAGAAAATCCATGTAATAATTAGAAAACATTGTTAGCATTTCACAACAAAGTGATAAATGCATGCATGATTTGGTCAATTTATGACTTGATAAAAAAAAACTGTTTTTAAGTGGCAGATGTGGACTTCCTTTCTAAAAAAGTCATAAAAATAATCTGCTGCAAACACAGATGCAAATGCACAGATACTGACCATCTAACGGTAGTGCAAAGAATGGTCTCAAAGGATCTTTTGTTACATTTGAAATAATGGGGCTATGAGGTATCTTAAGCTAAATTAAACTGACCAGGCTAGATAATATTATCTATTGCTGTATGAAAGAATAGTTCATAAAAGCAATAAAGAACAGATTTTGGATATGAACATGTCTACATTCTTTACGATTTCATCAATGTACAACACTGTTGAGGTTATACATTTTTCTGTAAATTATTAAATATAAAGATAAATATTAACTCTTGGACAAAATTTCCTTTTTCTTAGAGTGGGGAAAAGGCATCATCACAATCAGAAAGCAAACAGAACCATGGTGAGTGATGCCTCCTCTTTGGTGCTCTAACTGATTTGTGACTACTCGGCTCCATTCTTGGTCACTTTTCATTTTTCTTCTGTATAAATGCCTCTACTGCATCACATTATCCATTAACAGGCAGCCCTGAAAATAAGAGGATACATTTTGAAATCTTAAAAAAAAAAAAAAAAAACTTTAAGGTATATACTTATGGATTTTCTTTAAAAATATTGTATGATTTCTTAACAATTCATCCCTATATTGTGATACACACATGTGGAAAATGTGGCCTTATGTTGAAGAAAGTTGTAAAGTTGTATGAATTTGTTTTCAGCATTGTATAGTTAAAGTGAAATTAAAACTGAATTGTCTTCCAGATGAGTAAAAAGAGAAATGTAATTTTTATTGTTCCTCCAAAATGGATTATTGTGAATTATACATCCAGTATTATCACAAAGCCTTACCTGACATGTTGCTTGAGATGGCTTGATTTTTTATAGGCCTTACTGCAGAACTGGCACTTATATGGCCTGTCATTGCCTGCCACCTCCAGGTACGGCTGGAAAGTCAGACGAGGGTTCTGGGATGGGATGAGGCCTGTTAAGCAACATGTCAATGAGCAACACAAGGAGTGAGGACACAGAAATCTAATTTTGTGCAAAAGCATGAAGAACTTGAGCACAAAAGCCAATGAATGTCGCTTCCCACCCCAATCAAGGACCACAGAGAATGTCTGTGTTTACTATTAGGGAAAACAGATGCAACACCACCCTACATGTATTAACATGTGTTTGCCAGCATACTTTCTTACCAAAGTCAGTGATGAGGATGGGTTCTTGCAAAGGGATATCGGGCAGAGGTAGATTATTCTTGGACACTTTGGCTTTGTTGGTTTTCCGGGGAAATTTGTGCTTCTTCTGCTGCAGGCTTTTGAAGTGAGAAGCAATATGTGTCTTTCTGTGGCCTGAAGTACGGAAGATCTTGTCACAGTGAGGGCAGGGGAAAGGACGAACACCTGGGAAGAGTTGGGGTAAACAGCACTTTTAGAGAGTGAGTAATTAGAGAATAAGAGATAATGTGAAATTTGGGCTTTGACACAAACATGACAAACCTGGCATAGACAGTGTTATTACACAGCAACTAGTGGGACAAAAACTAATATACAATAATAATAATAATAATAATGCACATAATAACCAAACTGTAACCATTAATAACCATTTTTGTTTATTCATACGAATGGTGCCATTTCATGGCTCTTATACATGAACATGTGGTGGCGATTCGCCAAGGTGTATCTCGCAAAGGAATAAAATACAGAACAAATTAATAAAAAAGGACTCTTCCAGCTGAAGCAGCAACAACATGTAATAAAATGTAATAATGACAACATATAATAATCATTTATAATTTATCATGACCTACAACTGGTAGAGGCTGCTAGAGAACACTATTTGTCTTATACAGTATATGTCTAGTTTGAATTAGAAAGTGATTATTTTGAGTTAACATGAGGAATAAGTGAGCTTAAATGTTTAAAGTGGACCTGCATCTCACCTGTATGCAACCGCATGTGCACCTTCATGCTGCCAGAGGTTGAGAAGCACTTCAAACAGCACTGACACTCAAAGGCCTTGATACCCGTGTGTGTTTTCATATGTGCCGTTAGGGTGCTCTTGACAGCAAAAGCTCTAAAGCATTGTTTGCACTTGAAAGGCTTCTCATGGGTGTGAATACGGATATGGCGAACGAGGTCACTTGGTTTCTTAAACTCCTTGGCACAGTATGGGCAGCCGTGCAAGCGAACACCATTCTCTTCCCTGATGGAGCCTGGAAAAGGAAAGCAAAGCAGCTGCTGACCACTGTTTGTATCAGGTGAATGGGACTGTAGTATCTGTATTAATCTTGGCAAATAACTGAGCAATCTCTTAATAACATTTTTTTTTGTTAAAATGGGAAAATGCTCTAATTCAACATAAAAACAATATTTTCAAGGTAAAGAATGTTCATATTCAGTGAATTTTGGGATTTTTTTCAAAAAATACAAGTAATTGAAATGCACCACCAGACCCTTTGACCCTTTAATTCGAATTCAAAAAAGTAAAATAATGACTAAAAATACACTTTACCTGGCATTTGTACGGGTTTCTTAAAAATGCTCCTTTTCTTCTCCCTAGCAGGTTTGTCTGGCCCTTGTACTTTCTTGGTTTCTGCAGCAATGCCCTCTGTGCTCTCGTCCTGTGTCATTCTGGACGTGGCATCACCCTGTGGCTGGACCACACTAAGCCCGCTGTTCTCCAGAGCTTGCTGCAAATGCAGGAGATAATTGCTCACAGTCAGGAATAAACAAAAGTTACGGAAAAACTAACGAAATGATACAACAAAAATATTCTAAGCTGGATTTTGAATATAAGGAAGAACATAATGTGAATTTTTTTTTTAATTTGCATGAATAGGTGAATAATGTATGTTAATGAATAATGGGTGTGTGCACACATACTATATATACTGTATTATGTATGTGTATGTATGAAATGTATACTGTTTACCGATGAGTTATCAGGTTTGTTTGTTGTTTCTGTCTAAATATATCCCCAATGCAGTGCCTTTACTAACTGCCTAAATCATGTCTGCATTGACAGCTCCAGTGACAGCTGCTGTGTGTGCGTACACTTGTATATGTTACCTCTTTAGGACCTTGTCAGGACTAGTAGTCCTCATGGCGACCAATACCTGGTCCTAATGAGGCAGAACCTCATTTATGAGGAACCGGTTCAGTTTAGGGCTAAGACTTGCATTGTGGTTAGGTTCAGTTTAGGCATTAACTGGTTAAGGTTATGTTTAATGCTTTGTTAAGGCTGTCCAAATGAATGGAATGGTGCAGTGTGCTCAGAATATCTAAACAAATGTGTGTGTACACTCCTTTGGCAAACTACAAGCACCACAAACAAATAGAAAGATAAGAGGGAAGAGAATGGAGAGAGGATGGAACTGATTTGGTGCAGTCCATTTGAGTATTGTTTTCAGTATAATGCTTGAATAACTGTATATAGTCTAGGAGACATGCATCTCCCAGCCAGCTTTTGGAGTCTTCTATGCTCTTGAGCTTTGTCACAAACTCACCTGCAAAATGTCCTGGTTGATGGCGGTTTCCATGGCAATAGCCGGCTCCGGAGGTTGGGGCTGGGCTGTCTCCCCACTGACCTGTTCAGACAGTTCAAGAAGCTGTTGGATGACATCTGTCACCCCTTCACCACCCTCTGATCCCCCTGGGCCCTGAGCTGTGGTCTCTGACTCCTACGGGAGAGAGGAAGGGGTGATGAGAAAAGAAGACAAGATGCAAGATGAGGACCAATGTGACAATGGGTTAGGACAAGCAATAATTCGAAACCTGAGTAATATTTATTAGGGGTTCAATGAGCATTAAATGAGAAAAGCAATGGGTACTAAAGAAATGATAATGACATTAAGACAGAGTTTACAAATATAGAGTAAGGCTGAAGAATTAATCATTTTCAAACTGAATTCGCAATTAGAAACAGCACAATTAACAAATCACAAAGGCTGCAAATTAATTTTTGTACTTTTGATTGTATAAATATTTGCGCTAAACTAATTTTTGGAAAAAGTAATAGGAAAAATACCAGTAAAACATGTGATTAATTAATTAGTCAATTAATTAATGTTCGGAGCATGTCTTATATGGTAATGCTCAATCTTGACTTAAATCTATAATGCAGCAAATACTGAAGTAAAAAAAGTTGTATTGCAAATCAAATTGCAATTACAATATATCAGCAAAATGGCAATTGGACATTTCCCCCCCAAACCCTCAGCCTCTTTTTTTGTTGTGCATTCAGTCACCAAGCACCTCACTTGAAACCCAGTACTGATTGTAGACAAGGGCCTCTCTTTATACTCTTAAGAGCTTCTGAAGTTAGTGGCTCTATTTCCACAAGCTGTTGGAAACTTTCCTCTTATATTATGCTCCATGCTAAACATGACTAAGTAACATTATATCTGCATAATGCATTTGTCTGCTGTACATTAACACTGGTCTATTATAGATGATCTGTCAGATTCAGCTCTGACTGGGGCCACAATTAACTCACTGTCATGTTAATGCTACCAGTCAACTACAGCTTTGTGACACTGTGCAGTATCATGATGAAAGCAACAAATAAAAGATGGTAAATTGTGGCTGTAAACAAATATACTGTTGCACATGAATCTGCATAAATGATGTGCAGTGCTGCCATGTGACTGGCAGAGTGAATAACTGATTCCATAACTGGAGGAGATGTACAGGTATTCTTTATGAAGCGCTAAATGAGTGTATACAAACATTACTAAACTGCAGATGAAAAAATATTAGTTACCTAATAATTACCAAATAATGTTGATGCATTAGTACAATAATGGCCAACAAGAGAGAAGGTTGGCAGAATCAATGCTGCATTTTAAATTCCATGCCAGGAAATATTTGGCAGAAGAGCTGCTTCATGGGAAAAGGGAAAATAGCTGAACAGCTACTGAAGCCAAAGCTGAGGCATCAGGTAAACCCACTGAAGTGGTATAACCAGCATTTCTATCTACTGATTAATAGAAATATAAGATATAAAAACTTTCCTAACCAGCAATAGAGAATCAATGTGCTTGAGAGAAAGCCTACATTTTGACAAAAACAAGCTGTCATATTACCATGGAGTGAGATAAAAGCAACAATTATCATGACAGTAAACTTGTTTGAAATAAATAAAGGAATTAGTCACTTATTTGGCAGGTTTTCGGTGTTCTGCTGATACTACCCTCTTTCTCGGTGTCACATTTTAATGAAATAGAAAATTAGAAGAATATATCTCATACCCAGTAAAAACCTAATCATATTATCTTAGCTCTTAATGCAGAAAAACTATTGTGAAATGGAATAAAGCATGGATGAATTTAAAGATATATGTAAGATTTAGTATACTAAGAAAAATTCAAGCCAAAAATATTTTTAATAATCTTTCTTGAGAAGCCTCAGAACCCTAATCTTTGTCTCTTTCTCTCTCGCTCTCTCTCCCCCTGTAATTGAAGACACATCCAATGACTTCAGAACTAACAAAAGGGGGCCAAGAACTCTAGTATACTTGCTTAACCTTATACAGCAATGTCAAGAGTATATTGTACATGACGGAGAAAGAAAGGATAACAAACTTTTTGCTCATGTTATTTACATGCTGCTCTCTTACCGCAGTGCTGGAGGGTACCTCAATCACAGAGATGTGCATCTTGCTGATGTGGGCGTTCAGACTGCCCAGCTTCTTAAATACACAGCTGCAGTCCATGCATGGGAACAGAGGCACTCCTTTAGTCTGTAAGACAACATGGAAAGCACACATAAAATTATACCTGGCTCCTGTGTATATGTATTGCTGTTTTAAATAAATTTTAAAGACTCATTCTAGTCAATAAATATCATGCCTATCATGCTTCGATTAGTTGGTCATATCTGATATTCCTGCTTTCACCATGAAAGATAATAAAACTGTTATTCATTTATGAGGCCTGGTAGATTACAGACAAGCCCGATAATGTATCATCATTTCATACCATCTAAAAATTAACATAAAGAGACAAATAGACACTGATAGTGCACTGTGTCAGAGAAACATGCCAAAGTGGTCCATAATGGTTCAGATGTAGGGTGACCATTATTCATTCATTTTCTACTGCTGTATCCTCCACTTGGGAGTCACTGGTGGAGCTGGAGCCAATCCCAGCTGTCATAGGGCAAAAGGTGGGGTACACCCTGGACAGGAGGGCGACCATTAGAAGTTTCCAAATACTAGATGAGCTCGAAAATATAATGGGGAGTTGAAAATACCAACATAGAATTTTCAGTTTGCTCTTATTAGAGGTCTCCACATATCACTTCACACTGTTTGGAGACATGAAAGCAACATTAATACTGAATAATTCCCTGCTATACAAAATACTAACAGTATTAACACTTTCAACCTTTGTTAAGTCACAAAATGCTCAAGAGTAAGTACTTTCTCTTATGCAGGTTGTAAATTATGAGTACTCACTCTCAGTGAGTGAGTTATTATCTACAGCAATGAACTGTTTATTTGTGCACAAGGGCACATAATGTCAATAGTGTGAAGACCCCTCAGTTGGGGAAGAGGCAGTGCAGATGTTTGGATAATTAACAGTGGAGTTTGCAGAAGTTGCCTGGGGGGGAGATCGGGGGGGGGGGGGGGGGGCGGGGGGGGGGTTACCACAGGCATGGGAACATACTGAAAAACTGAAACAATAATTACTGAATGACAGTAAGTGGTGGGTGGATAACAAAGTTTTAAGTGATGACAATATGTCCAAAAATTTTTGAGATGGACGAGCAATAAAAAAGAAAGAAAAAGAAGAATAAATTTGACAGTTGAACATTCCAATAAATTAAAGAAAGCAGAAGGATCAGTGTTACTGCATACTGACGTAGGTTTGTCCATGGCTGAACTCCAGAGCCACTTGACCAGATGAGTTTGGTGCATGTTTGTGAAAATGTGAGGGCATATAAAAGAGCTCCCATGTGACTTTCTCAGTGCCGTAATGATAGGTGCAGAATGTGTGGGTTAGGGATGAGTGTGCACTGCTGTAGAACATTTGGAAGAGTGACACATGTGGGTGGGTGTGAATGTCACTGGTTTCACAAAGTTACTGAGATTACTGGGAAAGATGGACACAGATCAGACTAGTTTGTCTGAACAGTTAAAAGTAAAGGGAGATTCTGAAAATGCTGTATTTGACAATATCATGAGCAGTTCCTCAAACTATTTCTGCTCAGGGTCTTTGAAAAGGTTTCTAAAAACATTAAACATCTCCAGTAAAGAGCCCATACCCACATAGCTGGAACAATTGTTTGTCCATGGTCCAGTGTTTTGACAATGCTTGATTATCTCAGACTTGAATTCAAGGGGTGGACCATCACTTAAAATTCATTAATATTGTATCTACAGTTTTTTGTGAATTAGAAAGTAAAAACTAGTTGAGATTTTTATATACCCATATTTTGAAGCTGATAATGGATCACAGATTCAGGTTAAAACATCTTTGGTGCTAACTCTGTATTCTCTGTATGTGACTTTGTGATGAGCCATAATTTTTGAATGGCATTTGTATAGAGACAGTGTTATCAACATGCCTACACCCTACACACCCAAACACTCTATTGGATTTAGCCGCAATTACTTTTCCCCCCTGGCTCCTCAGTATGCATCTGCAAATAAAATCTGTTGCAAATAATGCCTGACCATAATTTATTCATAAAGTCAATCATTGGGACAAACCTCTATCTGCAACTGAGAAGCTGAAGAACCCTTGTGAAAATTAGATGCATTATTCAAATAGTCCTGCTGTTTGGCTTTCCAGAAGTAATTCAATCTGGACACATCACAGACTTTTAGCATAGAATATATAATCATGCTAGTAAGTAAAAAAATGAAGACATCCACACATCATTTAATCAAAATTAATTTTATACAGTAAAGAGAAAGTATAAGAAACAATGTTGTGCATTAATTTAAAAGAAAAAATTATCTAGTGGAACCCCACAAAGAAATCATTTAAAATTGTACTTAAAGGTTCAGTGTGTAACATTTGAGAGGAGATTGGCAGAAATTGAATATATACTGTATATACCCCATCACCATACTTGTACAAGTGTATAATCACTTTAGGCTTCCATAGCTTTAGTACAAGCCTTTTATTTGTACTAAGACAAGGGCCTTCCTTTGTGGAGGATGACATTATGCACTATGCAAACCTACCCCCAATACTACATAAACCAATGGAGAGTGGAGGAGTACAGAGAATGACACTCTCTACAGAGTGACTGTTTACATTCTTTCTGGTATGTGAAGGCCACCATAGTCCCCTGATGCAGTTGGGAAAGGGAGGGTGAGTAGAGGAGTCCTCCGTTAGTTACTCTCTGCAGTCTCATTAGATGTTACTAATTCTTACACCAATTACCTCATTGAGAACTGACCGGCTACTTCATTACTAATTTAACCATGATGTGAAGAAGATTAAATGCCTTTGTTTGAAGCAGTTTTCAATTGTTGACCTTTTTGATTTTTGTGCCATGATATCATATAGAGTAGCATTACTTGTTCAGGAAACTTAGGGCTATGTGTTGCATGAACAGCTGCAACTGTGACTGGCACATGCAGTCACGTAATCAGGCAGTTGTTTAGGTAGCACTTGATTTGTTTTCGAGTACCACTGGACCACAGACAATCACCATTATTTAATCTTGAGAGATCATCTGTGCAAAATGACCGTCCAAGTTTATTTTTAGAAGTAGAATTCATTCCTAATACTTTTTGTTTGAACCTCTTGGTGTTTCTCAGTTATAGTCAAACTATATGCAGCCATCTCACGTTACAAACACCATGTAGCTGTTGTGATTTCACCTTACGTCCATCAGTTGTGACATAAAATGCATAATTTCTTGTATGTGTGGGAATGTCACTGGGGAACTGAAGATCAAAACACCACTATACTACAGTAAAGAGGACAGAGCTGCATGGAGCTCAGAGACTTAAACAGCATTGCTTGAACTAATTTGACAATGGTTTGAATGTAACAGACATTTGTTTATATTTGACAGTTTGGTACTATTGCCTTAAACTCACAGGTTCTAATTCAGTAGGTACACTCTCTGTTGTGGATCTCACTCACAGGTCACAATGACTGAGGTAAATCTGATCAGTAACAGTTATTGTGTTTGCCCTTTGAACATCAGAATGCCAATCAGGGCCACACACTGTTGTGAACAGCTTAAGGTGAGCCAACGATATGCCAACAAAATGTTAAAAACTCTATGTCCTTGTTTAAAGTCCTTAATGTTCTGTGTGCCTGGAACACAACTAATGCACAAAAGTCATCTGTCAAGTATGTTGTGAGTATATCAGACTGCTCATCACAGTGAATTTGGTACAAGGCTTTTTTATTCATACTAAATCCATTCTAAAACTAACACCATTAAAATGACCTGACTGTAGACGCACCAATATGTTTATGAGGTTGCACTGATTTCTTGTGTATCTTTTAATGAGGAATAATTACATCAGTGTGAAAGTGTTTTTTTAATTTATTTATAATGAAGAGACTTTTGGAAAAGTAAGTGCAAATGTTGGTGTCATTTTCCAAGTGTTGTCAACCTTTGTCATAGAGTGCTACTAAAGGCTACATAACAGGCTAAATAGAGACTACATTAGACAGTACATTGACAGAAGAGTAAGCATTAGACTTAAGGAAAAACAATTGTCTAAAGGTAAATGTGTTTCAATATGCGTCTGTTAACAAACCAACAAATAGAGAATTCTTATCCTGTCAACATGAACATTTAGATACTTAGGGAGGTCTTTCATGAATACAATTTTTGCAATCCCACAAACATGGTTTAGCATGGAGACAAGTGACCTCAGAAACGGAGCACCATTACAGACCCAAGTCCAGACTAAATTAGGATGAATAAATCAGATAGGCTGCTGTGAAATTTTTACAGAACAGAAAAACCAAATGACGAACAAAGAGGTGCAATTTCACCTCTTTCCCTTTCCAACGTACAAACAATAAGGCAAGGTGTCCTGTTGCATTAAATGTAACAAGCTTGGAGAGCAGGAGGGTTGGCAATTTGAAATGTTTGGAAAGGAGGTGCACAAAAAGACCAAATATGGGATGTTTGGTCTTTTTTTTAAATATTTTAATATCAGCAACCAGAATAAAAGAAATGATAAGCAACATGTATTTGACATTTGGGGTTGCTGTAGCTGTTGGTAATTTAGATCAAATTCCCAGTATCTTGGGAGTGTAATTAGGGCCTATGACACATATGAAAGGTGTTGGTAGGTCCTTTTAATCCCATATGTTAATATTTCACACTAAGCAACAGCAGACTGCCAATAGGAAAATTGAAAATCATATACTGTGAATTAGGCTTTAGCTTTTGGATTCTTGCTGTCCTGTCCGTTAATCAAGAACTGGAATATACTCTCAAAAAAGCAATTCAGCTATCAGAGACCCATTTATTCATTCCTACAGCTCAGACACCATTAGGATCAGTGCTTTGGGCCAGATTTTGTATATTATAGAGCTAGTGTCACTTTGAGCAGAGGCCAGCAATGCATATTTAGTTTGTTTACTATCAAATCTATATACTCTATGAGGTCAGACAAAATGTTTTAACTTAATGATGGGTAAAACTAAATATTGCAAGAATATCCTAAAATAAAATAAAATTGCTTTTAAAACAAAAATATTTAGAACTTCCTCCTACCCCATCTTTGAAATAATAAAAGGATATAACAAAGGAACATTTTCATAGTTATCTTTGTTCCACATTATCTTTATATTGTCCCACCCCTGATGACAAATCTGTGAGATTCCAGTGAGATTTGTTTTTATTAGTATGTACAGTAAATCTAAGTATTTGTGCAGTTGTTCATTTGTGCCCGTGCATTCTTACCTCAGAATGAACTCTCTGGACATGGGAGTGCAGGTTCCCTTTCTGGGAGAAGGAAGCAGGGCAGAACATGCAGAGGTGAGGTTTCTCCCCAGTGTGTCTTACCATGTGAGTCTGCAGCACCACCTTCTGGTTGAAAGCCTTGCCACAGTGTGAGCACTTATAGGGTCTCTCACCTGAAGGAGGAAGGCAAGGTGAGGTCAAACCAAAAAGCAGAAGAAATTACTTTTTGCTACTCTCCTTTGTTAAAATAACATTATTTAAATCAGTTTTAGGCTAAATATGCCAATGGGTCAGTATTATTGTGTAAATGATAATTACAGCTTTAAAATCCTTTTAAAGCTGTATTTTTTTTTTACTGTTACTACAAAGACTGATATTTTAACCGAAATCACAAACTGTCACCATGGTACCAGCATAAGGCCATTACTGGTGTTTTTTCACATCTGGTGTTATTTCAGATCTTGTACCCATAACAACTCTATGTGCGTGCTGCATGTGTGTGTGGTCACCCTAAGTGACTCTTCATCAGTTTAAGAGCTACTTGAGATTCAGTACAGAGAAATGAACTCCATCCACCAAATCTCAATAATCCAACCAGGTGGCAAAGCAAACAAATGGGCATGTGGATGATGTGTAAACAACACGTGAGTAGTAGCTAGCTACTGGCTGCATCACCTGAACTCAGGTAGCTGAACAACAACAGAGAAACTGAAGAATATCAGAATTTAAGCAGAAGATTAAAATTCAACCCACACCACATCACTGTGTGACAGCTGAGTGATGAACTTTCTCAGAAACAATCAGACAATTGAAGAATCCTTTATTAGAGTAAGTCTAGTTTAGACAGATGAACATGTAGTTCTATTTGCTAACACTGCCTAGAACCCAACTCAGAGGCCATAAAAAAAAAGAAATAAAAAAGAAAACCTCCATTTTGTGCCAGCATCGCCCACACAACCACAAAATCTATTACTACATACTGGTGCATCTATTACCAATAGTTTTTGAAACATAAGGTTGAGCCCCCACCTACTGTAATATAACCAAGTATCAGTGCCCACCCACACCTCAGAAAAGATCCACTCCAGGATTTGTGGACAAAATCACTTGGATTTCTACAGTCCTTTAAGCATAAATCACAAAATAACACAATAACATGGACAGGTCATCACTTTGCTGTGTTCTTCCCTCACCTGTGTGTATTCGTATGTGTCTGACAAGCTGGCTGGGCTTTTTGAAAGCCTTTCCGCAGTGATGGCAGCTGTTTGTGAATCCACTGCGATCAATGTTTTTCTTGTAGTTTCTTGAACTAGAGGTGAGTGGCCTGAGGAAGCACATAAAAAACTGCCAAAATTGTTTTAACCATAATTATAATTATTATTATTGTATATTTCATTAGAGAATTCACTTTGATCATAACGTTGATATACGTTTGCTGTATTTTGGCATAAAACAAAACAGAACAGTCTCTTGAACATTAAACTTAATTTAGGGTAAAAATCCACTTAAGATTTTTCTTGTTTGCAGTGTTTTTCTGGTGTCTCCACTTTGGTTTGCCTTCATAAGTAACTGCCTAAAGATGATTTACAGTATACACAGCACTTACAACAGTTGCCCTTGTACAGGATAATTTCATAATTTACATACTGATGCTAATAAATGAATAAGGATGTACTGTGGATGTCTGTATGCACCCTCAGACAGCCAGTCTATGCTTTATATTTCACTATTAAAATGTTTAACGAAATAATTCCAGCAACATAGGAGGATTTTACAAAAAATTCCAATCGTATCTTTCTGTAAAATATGAAATATCCTTGCCCAACAAAGCTACTTCATCACATAAAAGAGTCCATTTATAAACAAAATGCAAATGAGATCTCCTCAGCCTCCATTAGTCACATATTGGTGTCACTTGGTTAAATGCAGTGAATTTCTTCCTGACCTCATCTTGACATGACTCTTTGTGTGCTCCTTGAGGTGTGCAAATGTCTTGAACTCCTTGTCGCAGGTCTTGCAGGTGTAGACCTTAACCCCTGACAGCTCTTTACGATGTTCTTCCAAGTGTAAAGAGAGCTGGCTCTGAAGAACAAACTCATCTCCACACTCGGTACAGATCAAGTTCTGTAGAGGTTGTCACAAAGTAAAGACACACATAAACGGTTGACTAATACAAAGATATAAAACCATGACCTGATGTCTCACTAGTGAGGTGACTGACCTCTTCCTTCTCGTGCAGCATGATATGAGATTTGAGGCTGGCGATGCGTGAGAACTTTTTATTGCATACAGGACAAGTAAAGTCCGAGGTGGTGTGTGTGGACTTGTGAAGGGTGAGGTTGAACTCCACGTTAAATGTCTGTGGGCACTGGTCACATCGATGGGGCTGCAAAGGGAGCGAAGGAAACATGAACAACTTAAATAGTCAGTATTGGAGCTCACATAGTTGTTGTAGCTGTCAATTCTTGGCTGAGACACGGGAGAAAACTTGTACTTAACAAAGTAGAAAAAAAATAACTGCACCTCAAACAGTTTGCTACTTAAATTGACTCAAGTTCCTACAGAGAAAGAGGGAAACAGGATGACAGAAAAACAGTACCAAAGAACAGAATATTACCTGAAAAATTGATAAGAAAGCTGATAAGAAAATTTATTTAAATTATAAAATTTCACCATTATCCTGTCCAAAATAATTCTGATTCACAAAATTAGTGCAATAATTGTAAGAAAATAAAGTTAAACTGGCTATAAAACAAAGTAAAATAATTTATTCTACTGGGCAAAAAAACAAGAACAATCAGTAAAAAAAAAAGTATTAATTACAGATCACAATGATGTCCTGGAATTATGGGAAAAATAATGACTCCCCTTGTGGCACTTCAAAACAAATAACTAAAACTGTATTTTGGCAAGCTAAATACCAATTTCAGGTCATTCGTGTGAAATATTAAAATGTCACTATTCACAATTTCCTTTCTTTAGCCAGGTAAAGCCTCTTAAATAGTAAAATCTTCCTTCCAACCGAGACAAGAAAGCAAGCTGGCCTAAGACTTTGTGGGGCCCTAAGATGAATTTGATTTGAGGGCCAGTGGTTGACTATTATTGATACAAATGTAACACTATGAATTTTATTAACTATAGCCATGTTACTCACACCAAACCACCATTACTCTTGTTTTGTTTTTTTTACATTAGAGGGCAGTTACATGAGAAACGTGGCCTAGTATCAATTTGCAAGAGTGGTGATACTGATGGTGTCAGCTGGAGTAAGGCACCAGTGCCCCCCGCGACCCTCACTGGATAAAGCAGTAGAAAATGAGTGAGAGTGAGTGAGTGAGTGATACTGATGGTGGTGAGTCAACATTCAAAATTGTTATTGGCCAGCCAGAGCTGTGCGGGTGGGATATGCAACTTCTCCTTTCTCTGCAAAATTTGATTTGGTTTTGCTGTAAGTTCTCTATACCAGCAAAACACCAAACAGCAGCAATGCTGTGCAAAATCAGTAAATTTAAGTCTATAGCTTTCCCCAGAAAGGCAAAACATATCAGTCCAGTGTATTATAGCCTGTGCCATTCTTTCACATATTATAAATTATCTAATCAAATGCTAGCAAAACTCTCATGCTCATTCCATCATATCTTTCACTACAGGAGCAGAGAACCTGTGTACAGGATAAGACCTTAAAAGCTCTGCATCAGGTTAGCAGCAGTTTCTTCAATGAACTCAAACGTGAATGTCCTTATTTCATCCTCAATGTTTGTATGATCTTTACATCTCTCAGTTGCTCCACTGTCCTGTGGCACTCAGCTTGTATGTCAGCATCTCCCTAGACTTTCTTGTCACTACGCACATCATAATATGAGCCTTTTTAAAAAGACCGTTTGAAGGTCCTTAAAGTGTCCTCCGCTGACACTGTCAAAGGCACTAGAAATGCCATTCAATAACCACTCAATAAAAATTTGACTTGACAGACAAATGTGATATTTCATGTCAGAGCACTATGACAATTACCCCTTTGGTGGTTTTCAATAAGCACTAAAACCTCATCTGATCCAGTATAACTGTTTTCAAGCCAATTCTAACCACTAGCTATTTGACCAACAGCCATGAGAAGCAGCTGAGATTCAACCATGATTGAACTGCAAGAATACAAAATGCTTGTGCTGATGACAGACAGCAAGCACACTCTGTTAAAGGTTAAAAGCAGACACATGTCCACTTTCTTGTAATGGCTGTGCCGTCACTTGCCTTGTCATTGATCTCATGCTCGCGGAGATGTTTCTGCAGCTGGCTCTCAGTGGTAAAGATCTGACCACATATTGTGCATTTCTTGTCCTTGAGTTCTTCATCGCTGAAACTGTCCACTTTAGCTTCATTGGGATCGCCATCTGATGAGAAGCAACAAATTCAATTTCATTTCAAGATGCTTTCGCTTGGTAAGAAGAGCTGGAGTAGTAAAGTACATCTTCAACATGAGTTTTCATCAGTGGCTTCATTGCTTAATCTCTGACATCAGATGTTTTCATATGAAATTTTTATTATAGTACTGACTTTATCACAGGAAAACCCTTTCTCATATTACATGCAAGTGAGGTTGGATTCTTAGGATTTGTGTTTAAATGTCATTTAAAATAATTCAATGTACCATTAAGTGCAGTCTACATTTGAAAGTCTAAAAATTGAAAGCTACCAATCCAGGCAAATAAAAGAGCTTATAATTTTCAACTCAGCCTCCTGAGGTTTCTCAAACTACATATTTTTAATGAGATATAAATAATATCCTTGCAATCAGAACGATAATTCACTTAAGACCATTACACTTAGGGCTCTATGTATGATATAGCCAAATCAAATATCAATGTTTAAAACAATTAACTACTGTCAAACAGGAAAGTCTTTCACACATCTGAGGCAAAACAATCATTATATAACATTTGTTATATTAATACTGAAGAAAACTATTTTGCAAGTTATAGTTATATAATTATTGCCCAGCCCTCTTCATATCTAATAAAAAAAACATTTTTTTTTGATACAATGATCTTAGTAAAATATGTAGACAGAAGATCAGACATGAAGTGAAACATAATACTACTAATCAGAATAGAGCTGTTTTCCATGGCAATACAAGTTCAATATACTATAATGTTAAACGCATAGTACAAACACAATTAACAATTAAAGCTGCTTTGCAAGTTTAACCTAAGATTTATTAAATGTTTCACATGTGCTTTGTTTTAAATTGACCTAAGTCAAAGTTTTTCTGTATATTATTCACCTATATCTGGCTTGTTTGCTTGCTGTTTGTGCTGTTCTGCAGCTGTTGAAACACTTTTGCCCAAGACATATTTTCCTATGGAGACAATAAATTATTGTATATTTCCTTTAATAGATACATTTTAACACAAAATATAAGTAGTTTCTACAACTTTAAAGATCATAGAGAAAGCGTGTTTAATTATGTTAAATTAATGCCAATAATTTTTAATATGAAATTATTTACAATTGCAAAAACAATGTTTTGGCCATATTTGCCCATCTATGTTTAGTTTACTCTTTCAGGCAACGCGCACAAAGGAAATTGTATCAATTTAAAGATTTAACATCATGTTTTGTCAACGAGTCTGCTAATGCACTTATATATATGCACTTATATTAGTGATGTTCCACAGTTTGCTTATTTTCACACGCCCTTTATGACTGTCAGCTACAGTATAGACGTTACCCATTCAGACGTTACCCATTCACTTAATTACAACATGTGTAAGGTGGCAATGTCCTGATTATGTTGTCAGCAAAGGCAGTTGACATCCATCAGCCAAGTCGAGTCGTAAACTCACCATTTACTAATAATGCATTTCTGATGATGGCATCAAAACGCTAGCAAACCCCGACAAAACACAGACACACTTCTAGTAAAAAAAAACTTGCTCCGGCCACACAGCTGTTGCTTCTGCTGCTCCTCGGCAGCTGAACAGCCTCTTGCTACCTGCTCGTGACAGTGGTAACACAATCAGAGTCAAACTGGCCAACAATATAGCGACTTAGCCACGAAGCTAACTGTAGCAAAATGAGCTAGTTAGCCACAACAATGCTAACGACGAATTACTAATAAATACGTGTTGTTGTTTTTTTTTTACAAAGTACGCACATCCACTAACACCACAACGACAGCACAATTGCTTCCCTCGCGGACACCAATTTAGACTGAAAGCCAATAAGAAGCGGCACCGAAATGTTATTAATATCATTCCGCCTCAATCACTCCCTCGCCGTATAAAGCAAAGCCCACCCGCAATACTATATCCGGGGACTATATACACTATATTCAAGTGTTATTATATATGCTACGGAGATGTTTGCCCCAACAATATGCAGTTATTTGGATAGCCAACATTCTATATTTTTTATTCGTTGCATTTTGGTACTTGTTACCTGTTTCGTCGTTGCTTTTAACTCTCAGTTTGCGAGGCCGGCCCCGCGGCATAGTTCCAGTACTCAGGGTGGGTGTGCTGTGAACGGTTTGCTTTTCAAAATGGCGACTCGGTTGTCTGCAGACAGCATTGGCTCCGAGAAGACGCACGGATGCCTGGTGGAGGGAGACATCTACCGTTTGGTTCATTATACATGCATATACAGGTGCATACTTCAACAAAATTAATATCTTTACTTTGTTGACCAAAAAAGTAAGAGGACGTCATTATTGAAAAAAGGGGGAAAATTTGCTTCCACAATTCCCTGCATTTATAAGCAAAAAAGTCAATTAATTGAGAACATAATTGATTAATCGATTAAATCATCATTGGTTGTAGCCTTAATTAACAGCAGTCAATAAACAAAACTTTAGCTATTGAAATGATTCGGCCCTACACTTTACCTACTCTGCTCTGAATAAAGCTTTGATAAATTGCAGAATTCACCTTGCAATTATATTCAACCACTCACTGTGAACAATGGTAAACAAGCTGTCAAAAGCAACTAAAGTGAACATTTAAAACATTTGGAAAAAAATGAAGTGGAAGTGCAGGGGCAAAATTTTAAAGGGCACATACTGTGCACTGGTGGGGCATGTGCCACTAATGTCCCCACATTCTCATACACCCGTGTATGCCTACCTGTACAGGGCCATCCTTTACCGCACAGCATCACTGTCTATCACCAAGATGGGCATTGATTATACAGCGCTACATGTCATTTCCAATAAGGACACCCTTTGGGACACTGTCATGTAGGGGCAGTAGGAAACTTCATAACAGTGCCATGTTTGAGTGAAACAAACGGTTAAAAATGTTAAATTCATAATTTGTTTTAGAGGCCACAAATGAATGGCAGCCAGGCATCTTGTGACTCAAGAGGGGCAGTGTTTTCGTCCTCTAGGGCGCCACTGCATTTCAGCAACAAATACCTACTATCAAACTAGCTTTCCACAAAGAAGTCTCTTTCATGAAAAAGAAGTAATTAAGATACAGATAATAGTACAAGTGATTTGTGTCTTTTCTTTTCAGAAGAAGGTTAGTTCAGTGATATAAATTATGCAATATTGCTATTGTCTTAAATGCTGAGTGAGAGAAAATGTAACAAATGCCAATGACACGTTACCTGAAGTGATGTTAGTGGAATGATGCCAGTAAATTTAATACAGTATGAAATATAGGACTGTTTGGGGCAGTGACCATAAACTCATTCTTGACACAGTCTAAGTACGCTATGAGCGTCAGACATAAAGCCATCGTAAAATGTGAAATGTTAGTTCTGAACTCGCAACAAAGGCACAACATTACGATTTTTAAGTGTGAGGCAGGTTGTAAAATATCTTTACTGTCACCAGCAGAGGGAGACATTGAGTTGTGTGTCATTCATGGGCCTGTTATTCCAGAGATGCCAAGAAGCTGACTGTGCTGATGAGATGGGATTGGACCTTTTTAGGAGACTGATGCTGGTGGTCAAAAAAAAAAAAAAAAAAAATAGAAAATAGATATCCAGAGTGATTGAAACCAAAACATAGTGCTAATGTAGCTTGGTTTTACTTGTCAAAAGCAATAAATCCCAAGGGGTTCCACTGGGTCAGTGCTAAAAAGTCAGGGTATTTGTATTATATTTATCTAATTTAAACATTTACTGTATAAGCAAAAGTAGTCTGATACAGGAATAGAAGGTAATGATAAAATTTTATTTTAAGACATTAGTCTGCCTGAGCTCACTGCATTCAAGGATTTCATGTTTTTCAGATGAACCATAGTATATATCCTGTACACTGTACTGAAACCTATATGTTGGACACCTAGTTATATTGCATTAGTCCAGTCATTGTCGGTTTTCAAATCTGTGTTGGAAAAATTATTTTCCATGTATTTCCAAAATTTAATCTGCTGGTTTTTTCCCTTGGTGAACTAGTAGATAACTGACATCAAATGTGCCATGCAGACTACATAGGCAGAGTACACATGCTAAATATAACATGTATATGTACCCCACAGCCTTTAAAGAATATGTGGTGTTAACAGAGGTCATTTGCATGGATACAAAATATTCTTTGTCTGAATAACATTTCTTAGTTCCACCAAACTAAGAAATGGTACATTAAAACCATTGCCAAAAAACAATGTCAACATTGTTCCATTTGCATAAATTGATGACAATCTATGCCAATGTATCTTTAGCAGGATGTAAATCATACTTTATATTTTTTTGCGTGAAACAGGCCTACAGGTGGGAAAGCCATTGAACTTTTGCTGTATTTTTCTTTGTTTCCTACAAGAGAGGTCAGTCCCTTGACTTTTATTGAATAAGCGACCAACCAAGTGCATGTTCATTGTGTGAGAACATCTGTTCCTGCCAGGCCTCCAGTTACTCTGCCTCTCCCCTTGCGGCTGCACAGGCAACTGATCTCACCACAGAAAACAAAAGACTGGACATCACTCTGACCTTGTGGGATTGTCCACACCCCTCTTTCCTCCCTCTCCTTCCTTTTTCATTTATTTATTTTATTTTGCACTGTGGTCTGCTCTCTTTCCTCACAATGCAGTCAAGACGGGAGTGATCAATCATTAAAATTGTCAAGGGCTCTGGGAGAGAGATTGTCAGGAGGAAGCCCACCTCTCCAGGAGATATGCTAAAGTCATGTTGTGAAAAACATGGGGAAGAGGAGAGGGGAAAGACAGTTAGGGAGCTGCAGTTGCTCTGTCCTATACCCAGCCTTGTCATTCAGGCTAACAAGCTTCAACAACAATAGTTGTTGGCTTTTTCTCAGACATGAGTCAGGTGTGATGCATTTGAGGTAGGTCATGTGCAGCTTATAAAGATATTTTCCTTTATTTCCCAACAGTAAAAAGCTTCATATTCAATATAATGACATTAGACTACAGAGAACAGAAACTGAAAGGTGTCTCCTCTAGTTTCAGCTTGTATATTTTCCCCATTTTCAAACCAGGATATTGTTGTCTGCAGATTCATCACCACCTCACTCACAGGCAGACAAAGACCAAGTCATCCTCCCATCTCAAACAAAGGATGAATTCAGGCCCAATATTCTCCACATGTAGCATGAGGACCGGCAGTAAATTTCTAGATGGTGGGTGGAGAGACAAGTGACAGGTCTTACAATGACCCTTAGAATGACCTTGTTCAGTAACATTTCACATCCTGCCAGTGCTTCTTCTCCCAGGTGTGGCAGCATCTCCCCCTGTGCCGTCAGAGAGCACTGTCCGGATCCATGAAACCAATCATTCTTCGGCTTCATAGAAACGGCATCTGACAGCCATGGTCACCATGGGCATCCTCCCCTGTGACCATCCCCAACAGGGGACCGGGGAGGTAAGGCCATGCTCAGCAACACTCTCTGGACTGCTGCCTCTCTGCTTTAGGATTTCTTATGTTGTATGGTAGAAATTGAAAATGTACCATAAAAATAAGATCAACCCATGTGACAGAAAATATAGAATATTCATATTAACTACTAAATAAATATTAATTATGAACCCATGCTGCACGATTAATATGTAACACTTCACAGTCAGTGAATGGAACACGAGAAATCATAGGAAATACAATGAGATGATGCTGTCACCATGCAGCTTTTTAATATAACACTAGTTAGAGAATAGAGTATGAGAATAAGCCATGTCTGATGAGCATTATACAGAAATGAATCACACACAAAATGTCTCAATATACAGATGTTTGCTGTGATATTTTTAGCGTGCACAAAGGCTAGAATAAAGTCAAAGACATGCTGTTTGATGTGTCAGAGAAGGTGTGATAACCACTAGACTGAACTTCTTCCTCCTCTTTGTTGCCCACTGTTTTGCCTCTGCCTACCTTTGTCTTTTGTCTTGTGCAATTCACTGTCAGTGTGCTGTGCAGAGATGTGTGGAGATAAGGGACTAGTTTCTGCATATCTACCATTTAGCCTCCCCTCTGGGTGTCAGAGAAAGAGAGAGAGAGAGGGAGGAAAAAAAGGGGGCGAAAGCTTTACTGAAACAAAACAGCACTGCCAGTGAAATATTAGGTGCATGCATTAACACAAACTAAATCTGAGCTGCTCTAAAATAAAGCCCGACTCATGGCCAGCTGTGCTTGAAAGGTGAAATAGCATTGCAGGAGTGTTTTGTAATCAATAATGCATGGCTGTCCATCTTCGTAAAAGAGAAAGCCCCTCCAAACACACCAGAGGCATCAGACATTCTTCATTTTATGCTGAAGGTCAACAGAGCAGCATGGACATCCCTGCAGTACATAATACAAGGAAGTAAACACAGAGAAAAGCATTTTTTACATTTACATTTGCTTCCTCTGCTCGTAGATTTGTGTGAAAAGGGACAGTATTTAATAAATGACAATTTTTAAGTCAGTACTTATAAAGTAATCAGGACTAGTAATGCTTTAGATCACAGTCCATCTTAAAGGTTGTCAAGCAGGAAGTGAAGAGGTTTAGGAAACACCAGGGTGACAAGAAGGTAACATGGAATCAAATTATTAGTCAGTACTTTTTTCAATTTTTCAGATCATAAAGAATAACTCAAATGTGATGTTAGCATAAACAAAACAGTAAAAAAAAGGAATAACAAACTTTAATACACCATGAAACAAAAACATAATTACAGTGAAAATAATGCGACCAATGGAACACATTACACAGTCTCACATCCAGTTGTCTATAATAACATTAATCTCACATAGAAGTCTTTTTAACAAAATAACATAAAAAAGTTAATTGAAAGTACTTACATGTACACTATATTGATAAACAGAATATTCCCTGAGATCAACACAATTTTGCAATGTAATTAGAAATTAGAGAAAAAAAAAATCTGTATGCCATATTCTGATTTGCACACAAAATGAATTGGGTTCTTCCTTTGGTCATGCCCCACCCATCCACAAAAAAGGGAAAAAGAAAGAAAGTGGTTCAGTATAGTTTTTGAGTATTCCCTCTAAAAGCCATGTTAACATGTTAAATAAACATTGTTACCTATTATTCCTGCCTAATAAGAGTACTTTTGTACAATGTCGATAAAAAAATAAATACTCAATACTTACTTAGTGTATTTAATTTCTTATTTCCATAACACAAAATTACTGCCCCCTTATTCCCCATAGTGTCCACCCACACGGCAATACACGGCAAGAATATCCAACAAGTATTTCATCAATACATCATATAAACTAAATAACTGATACGCATTTGTGAGCTATATTCTCTTTGAAAAAAATTACCCTCTCCTCTTAATTATGGCATTATTGTAATGATTACTTTACATGTTACTGTGACCTTTTCCTCACATCCCTCATTGTTTTTATTACTGCCCATCTGTTCAGTCCACATTACTGTTAAACATTAACAGTAATTAAGAGTAATATTAAGAGTAATGTATTATTCTCAACTTCCTTACTGCATTATGACAGTATGCTCATCACCTGCTCGAGAGCCATCATCTGCATTGATTTCCCCCTGGCTTCAGCACATCTGGATGGTAAATTATTCTGGCCTCAGCTGCTATAAATAAAAAAAAAACATGCATCTTAATACCTACCCAACACACAGATTCTTTGAACACACAGCAATAGTGCATAGTTACTCATCTGCGATTGCCTGAATGCAGTGCACCCATAGACGTAAGCACAACCAGAAACCCATCCCCCACTTTATAGTCACACATACACGGTGCATCTAATTTGTAGTTATTTGCCTACATGGATGCACACAATCAGAGGCACATTTGCACTCGTGCACACCTGTGCGCGCACACTTGCATGCACTCACCTTTTCAGACTGCAGAAGCCAGAGTGCTGAGCCAGTGCTTATGCACTGAGGATGACACACAGATAATCAGCTTCCTTCCACATGAAGCCGTGGCCCCATGACAGCTCACATCAATTAGACACCATTAAAGGCTAGTCCCAGAACAGCCATGGAGACTTCCTAATGTCTTCTCCTTCCCTCTGCATGGTGCTAACAAAATCCATCTCTTGCCTCTGCCCAAACCTAATTACAGGTACAGATGCTGCACTGTGTGAGATGAAAAGCTGGGAGACGCTTTGATGGATGGCGGGCTCCTGCAAAACAGAGCAAACGTGTAATTAACATGACAATAGGGACAAGGCAAGGGTCTCATACAAAGACACAAGTGTGGTGGTGGTTGGGAGCAGAGGTGTGCATATAATCACGTGTGGTGTTTGAGCACATTTGAACGGACAAAGTGCATAAATGAATGGCAAGAGCTGGAAACTCTGATGTGTTGAATGCATTTCACTATGCGTGCTACTATGCTGAAGTAGAATAAACAATAGACCTATGCTGTCCTGCAGGGAGTGACCAGACACTTAATGGAGGTGTCGAAGCCTTGTGCAGAGATAAATTATTTATCATTCAACAAAGTATACCTCATTAATATTTCATCACAGCAAATTTATGGGTGAATCATGAAGATATGAGAGCCGTATCGGTTTAAATTGTCAGGTTTGTGGCAAAAAGCTTCCTAAAACATTGTGTAGATCAGACCAAATTCTCATGTCATGGAGACGGTGACTCATTTTAAACATAAATCATTAACGTGAGGTTTAAATGTCTTGTAACAGTAGCAATCACATAAGAACTTCCCTTCTTCCTTTTTTTTTTTTTTTTTTTACAGCTCATGAGAATAATAAAACACGTGATAAGCAATGAGTGTAAGATCATGAAGGAATATTTACTGTAGGACTGCAGCTTATGAATGTTTATGTTACTGATTAATCTGTTGATTTTGGTCCATGAAAATGGGATATGTGATTCCCAGACTGTAAAATGATGATATTATCCAAGGGCTCATAAAGAAACTAGAAAATATTCACATTCAGTGGGGCGAAATTTAAGAAATTTTATCATTAAAAAAATGAATCAATATTAAAATTGATGTGACTCAATCCTAAAGAAGAAGATATGATTGTAGTTTTCTCCCTTCTTTCTTTTGAGCAAATGGTCAAAACCACTCATTTCAGTCAGTTTGGCTGATGCCTTATCCACACAGAAACAGAAGTTTCCATTCACAGTGTTTTTCTTTTTCATTCTTTTCATCCACCCAAAACAACTCTAAACATTGTAGTACATATGCCAGGCCTGTACATGGTGCTGTAACGCCGTCACGGAAATACAATAAAAACAGAGGAGAAGACATAAAGCGAGCCCATAAAGTACGTGCCTTCCGTACAAACTTTTTTTAAAAAAATAAAGCTTTATCCAAATAAGTACATTGCAATGTATACAGTCACCGTAACCGAGACTGAATCTAAAGCTAAAGAAAATTACCATAGAGTAAATAGACCAAACAATCACCAAACACAAGAATAAGAAGACAACAATGAAGATAGCGACAGCGCATGCAAGAGTAAGAGAGAGGTGGGACTGTGACATCATTTTCTCAAAGTAGTGTATCAGTTGTACACACCAAAGCGCAAGGGTGGCATTTTAAGATTTTATTTCCACTCTAGGACTAATTTTCCAATAATAGCATTTTAGGGCTTCCAATTGGCCCGTTCCATGTGGATAAAAAGCTTAAACAATCCAAACCTTTTGCAGATTCTCCTAAACTCATTATCATGTATATGGGCCCTTAGACACTATCACACAAAGTATGTACTTTGACACTAGTGACAGTCAACCAGAACTTACTTTCTAACTGACTAATGTAGTTCTTCAGCATATTGTGTGTGACAACAGACAGAATCTTGTCTCTGTGTCTGTAATGACTTGTCTAGTCTGCAGGCAGACAGTCACACACTCAGACGCTGATGACAGCTGGCATTGTTCTCAAAGTGGCTGGTTACATATTTTTAATCATATAATTAAATTTTTAAGGGAAGTGGTGAGACATACAAAAGCACTGTCAATGCAAGACCTCTCATCCTCTCGTCCTACCAGGCATGCACTACAGGAAAACATAGTTTGTTTAGAGAGGACAGCGGAGGAGGGAGCAGGCAGATGTTTGTAAGTAAACATCCCAAAACATTTCTACAAAAATACTCAAAGTAGCATATTTAAAAATGTTAAACATATAAAAAAAGTACTTCAGTACATGGGCACTATCAGCAAAGCTTATGAAATTAAAACCTTTAGGCTCTTCAGTATCTGATGCAATTGATATATTACTGGATCGCTAATGATGCATAAATGTGTAATTACTACCACATGAGCTGTTTTATCCGGTATAGCTTGAAAAATGGGTATGTCAAAAATTAACCACCCTCAGTGTCAGGCCATTCCAAAGGTCAGTGCTGTAACAATATACAAGAGATGTATCCAAAAATGTTCCAAAACATTGGTTTATATCTTTTAAAGTTTATTATACATATGTATTTCTACCCTGAAATGTGGTGGAGGTGACATATAAGACTGCATAAAAGTTCCTCATGCCTGTGTATTCTTTACATGCAGCAACAGTATTGACCTGACAAGCTTAGGATTTTGAATTGAAACATATGATGTCTTCAGGCAAGATTATATTGGTAGTAAATATACAGACCAGAGAATAAGAATCAGTCAGTGTTGACAGGAATAACATAAAAAGCACTTGATGAAGGTTTGAGATTGGCAGTTGTATCATTTAGAGTGCAACAACAGGGTGATTTCTTTATTCACTGCAGACAAACAATAGAAGTATTATTAAAAAAACACTTGGATTTATTTACCACAGGAGAGACTTCAGTGAGAAACTTTCTTTTTAATGTTGGATCTTTTTTTTTTATTAGCGACCCCTTTGTGACCCTTTGAGAATTTCACTGGAGGGTTATGACCAGACTATTAAAAACAACAGTGTAGATATACTCCCCTTCTGTGTCCTTCTGCTGTCATGCAGCAGCACAGTATATGTTCCACCCAGAGTCTATATTGTCAAAACTTCTGTATAAATTCATTGCTCATCAGCTCAGTCTTCATCCAAAACACTTAAAACAAAATGCTGTTGCCCTCATGCTTGATGGCCTATCACATGATTGAAATACACAGTAATTCCCTGTCAACGGCAGAAATGTTCCTGTGGGATTAGTGTTGTGGACAAGACGCCTTTGTTTTGGCCTTCAGTCTTACATTCTTTGTGCTCTCGAATCATTTCACAGCTACAAAACTCCTCTCTGTTGAGCCACGAGAAATGCTGAATGTAATCTGCCCAATCGCAGTGACCTGCCTCCATTAGTTTAAACATATCTCATTATACTCTTAGAATTAAAAAAAAAAACCAGAGGGTGAACAAAGAGAAGACTAATATTCATCACAAAACTGCCTTTTCATTACAGTAAATATTTCTACTACTTATTCTGCTGCTAAAAGCAATTAGACGACAATAACCACACATCTATGGCCCGGCTGTATGCCTAGTTAGTACAATACAGTTGTGTATCGGAGAAAGGGGCGTGAATAAGAGACTTGCAAATGCTTTCAAGAGGGACGCTCTGAAACTTCCAATGCACATTTGTCATGCTTTTAAGTGATTTACAAATGAGAGGCGTGCAGGCTTTGTGAAGGAGACGGAGCGAGAGAGGAGCGTTTGAGTGAGGAGCTTTGTGTGTCCCTGCCTGCCCACAGCATATATATATATATATATATATGGAGCTACAAATTGTGTCTGTGCATCATCAGTGGCCATTAAAACCAGGAGATTCACCAGAGCCATGCAGCATGGTGATGAAGAGCACAATGGGGGGAAAAAAAACAGGGGAGTTGAAGGTGAAGCGGGTAAATGTTTTTTCCCAAGTCTTTGTATTCAATGTTCATCACAGATGGGAGGAGAAACGGTAAAAATGATAAAGTAAAGTAATAAAGTAATAAAAGTTTTGTTTTGACATGTGAGTAGTAATACAAGTAAAATAACTGTGTTCATTTGTTCATTTATGTCTACTTTAACCTCTCAGCAACCCACCCGCTCATTCCCATGGGCACACGCAGGCGCGCACACACTTACTTTCTCAAACAAACACCACTGCCACACAATTATAGTGTATATGTTGTCTGAAAACACACCAGCTCCCAGTCAGAGACATTATCTCATGACTGCTGACTCTTGTGTCATGACTTCAGTTCAGTGTGTAGGGGTGGCTCGCTGTAGATGGACAGGCCCTGAACAAAGATGAGAGTCAAGAGAAAGAAGACAGAGGGAGGAGGGACAAAGCGCTACCCATCCCCCCTCGCAGCAAAAACAAAAAAAGAAGAAGCATGCCTTGCCACGATTTCCTCCTTCACCTTCCTATATCAGGCTGGTTTGCTCTTTCACTTTTTCTTTCTATATGTTCAAGTTTTTACGACAATGAAACTGCCGTCAACGCCGACTCAAGGGATTTTAGGATTATGCTTGTTGGCAACAAAATGGCAGCTTTAGGCAACAGGTCTCTGTGTGAATAGGATGCTGTACTGTGCAATATAAACTCAACATGACGTTGTTTCAGCATGATTGACGCAGAACACTCAATAACTCACACTTTTCATCGTCATCTTTTTTGAACATGGCTTCTGTGCTGGACCTATAGTCAATGGCTGGGGTAAAATGTGTGGGTGATTCAGATTCTACTTTACTTTCCAGAGTGGATTGGGGGTGGGTAGGGTGTTGTGAGATGGGATGTTACTGCGACACACACACACACACACACACACAGAGTCATCAGTTCTGTGTGTGTGTAAAACATGGTGAAGTGCTAATTACAAAGCAGGTTTGAGCACTCGGGTCAACACAAACAACAGATATCTGTGGAATAACTATGCAAGTCAAACACACAGACACGCCAGTACTCCTTGGATTATAATTAGCAAGATCAAGGTAAATGGAGGGTAACACAATTGTGTGTGTGTGTGGAAAGACAGACAGACAATGTTTGGGTTGTTAGATTATGGAAAATCCTACTTGTCTGTTCTTACCATATGAGGATGATGCACGTTTCTTTCATAAATGCCTGTTTACGTCTGACAGTTTAGCAAGCCACCAGGTAAATAAGTAATAAATTAAGTTCAGTCGCCAAGAGCTGACATTAACCGTTCAGCACAGATGGGTGCATGGGGGAGTAGGTTTTAGATATACTGTGGCATTATTTCAGATATTGGAAGTGTCTGCAGTGCAGCTCATACAGCTGAAATCACGGTTAATGCATTGTCAATAGATGTGAGAGATAAACTGAAGAACTGTGACATGGGGAAACTATGATCATTCGTGTCCGTATGTTTGCAATTTAGCAATTTAGTTATTTAAAACATAAATTGACAACATTATATATATATATTATGATGCCTTATAACATATTCTCTCTTGAGACTCATGGATCTCTGCTTATGTATAACCTGACTGTGAGCTGCAGCTGTTCCTGATTGTGTTTATGTATAATGGTAATTTGCAAATTTAGTACATTTTGATGAAAACTATAGCACTTATGTATAGCACTACAATATATGGCTGTCTCATGATCACATAAGGTGCATGACTAACATGACAACATAGACAAAAGGGTATCATTAATTTTTCTTGAGTTTCAAATTACAGTGGCTGAAGCAAATATGAAACATTGTGTGACAATTATGTCAAACATGCAGAGGAAGAGATATTTAATGTCTGCCAGAAATGGTTAAGCTGAAAAAAAAAATTGTTGAAGAAAGTATGGCTGTGTTTTTGAAATCACATGTTCTGAGCTTGAGATCCACTTTCCTTTGCTTGCAAATTGAAAAACACTGAAATTGTTTTGTAGCATTTCACAGGCCAAGAAGTATGACTTGTTTTTCATAAACCAGTTACTTTCATTTTTGCATTGCAATGTGTAAAAATCAAAATAGTTGTTACACACTTGTTATTTTATTATGTTCGAGTAAAATAAACCCATTGTTCCCGTAAGGGCATACTGTTTTTCTTTTTTTTTTCAAACACCACTTCCTCTTTAGCAACAATGCTCTGTCTCTTTATTGGTAGTGTTTATTTCTGTTCCAAATAAGTAAGTGAGTGGAACTCAGCAATGCGTTTAATTGATTACAACTGTACCGTTATGATTGAGATTCTTCAGAAACGGTTGCTACTCACAATAAAAATCTTGTCAGTATATGAGTAATTCTCTTCACTATTGTTTTGTAAAAACAGCGGATCTTGTTGATTTTCATTGTTGTCTATAATATTAAAATGTCAGAGAATCTGCTTCAGTGCTAAAGTTTTAGAAAATGTATGTTCTTCAATTTACATTTAAAACAGAGAAAAAATAAACTCTAAATGACATTTCTGTTTCCATCAATAACATTCACATACACTTAGGGGAAAATGCTTTTTATGGCTTGTCATAAAATATATACTTATATATATATATATATATATATATATATATACATATGCATGAACCCAAATAAACTTAAGTACTAAATGATGTAAAATCTAGTACAGCAACAAGTGACAGATGCAGCTTTTCTGTCTACCTGACAAAATGACCTGTTTTCACCCACTTCCCTGACATGTTTTTTGCAGTTTAGCAGGTGCCAAAGCCGAGACTGCATGAAAGACCTGCAATCAAGTGAGAATGACCTAAAAGCGAACAAGAAATGACACCTTGTAAAATCTACACTTTACATAGTTACTTTTATTACTTTAAATAAAGCTATTTAAATTATTATTTTTTTTTTTTTACATTCAAACTAATATTCACATTTAACTCATTGCGTCATATTTGACTGTCTTAAAACTAGAAACTTTAGAGCCAGCTTGTTATGGGACTTCACAAACAAAATTTCTACAGCAGGACCTGCACCGCTGTATGGAGAGCTGGTTAAATTGGAGTAATAGAGTCTCATGCCAGACAGTAATGCAAGTTTAGTCCTTAAGGGCAAGAAGCTACAGAGAAAGCCAAACAAAAGATAATCAATATCATATGGTGTGTTGCCTGGAGTCTGGACCGGCCTCTCACTAGCATACTCACCACATGCCTCTGAGCGATTGTCTACCACCACATCCAATGTCAGACACAATGTCAAACAGGCCACACGTCTGGAGCAACGTGTTAATTACAATATCATTATAGGAATAAACATAGTGGTGACATGACAGCTCTTATAAAAACTGTGTAGGTGGGATTTATATTTGAAAAAGACAGCAACTGCTTTTATAAGTGAAATTAAATGTAAAAACTTTTGAAGAACAGCAATTTACCTCACCTTTAATTTGGATGTTTCTAAATCCAAGCACACACTGTGCAAAGGAATAAGTCTGCAAAAGAACCTAAAGGTAATACAATATATATAAAAGATGTCTAAGACCGGTTACTGCAACCCCAATTAAAATCATTCTGTGAGACTTACACACATACACATCCGCACACAAAACTGTCCCACCGCCCGTTTAATTTTTATAAATGAACCTGTTTGGTTAATTTTCACCTGTCAGCAACAGACGGAGAATGAAATGAAAGGCTGTCTGCTTGAGAGCAACACCAGAGAAGTATGATGAGAAGAGATGACAAGGCAAATATAACGGACAGTACAAAACATTATATACATTTAAAAATCCTTAACAGCATGTCTGTCAAGGTCTGTCATCCGCTTCCTCTCTGCTTCAGCCGTCTATATTTTAATGCATCTCCACTGCAAACCCTTGCTCTGCCTCTCCTCTGGTCGAGATGTTTTAGAAAAGGGTACCAAGGCTTTTTAGGTCCAGTATCATTCAGAATTGGCTGCTCTCTCTTCGCTCTGGTTGCATCTCATGTATTGAACCGCTGCGAGCTATGTAATTGGGTGGGTGGTGGGCAGCACAACAAACCAAAAAATGAATATTCATTTTATGAACACTGGCATTTTAGGAACACTGAACACTGGCACTGCCAGTATTACAGTTTCCTCAATCTCTGGTGACACATCATGGTTACTTTACATCTTAACAGAATAGATTTTTTACATATATCAGCTTAAATGGCTGCTTTATTTTACCCCAGATGAAAAGTGAAAGACGCAACAGAGTGAGATGTCAGTAAAAAGGGTGTGATGATTGTGCGCTTTTTTTTTTTTGTAAGTGTCACTGGACACCATATGCACGAGTACACACAGTACAATTTGCAGCATTACAGTGGGGGCTTCAGTGTGTCACTGTACAGAACAAGTCTAATACACACAGACATACAAGGTAACACACATATATAGTACATACAAGCTTTAAGCACATTTTGTTGTTCCCCTTCACAAAACCTGAGGACAGAAAGAGGTGCCTAATATGAAAGGGAAGATGAAACAACAGCTCCTTGTTTGACTTCCTGTTTGGCTTGTGTAAGTCAGACATGGGATTCTTATGCGAGCTCTGCAACACACTCACAGAATGACACAAGATTTGATGATGAAATTCCATGCTGTTATACTCTCTGTGTTTATCCCTGGTGGCTGTTTGTTCTCAGTGTCTTCTCTAACAGCACCCTGTCTCTGAACATGCACGTGTGCACATGCATTTGTAGAGGAGTTGTGAGGCAGGGAAAAGTAGTTTTGCTGTAGGGAATGTGTAGCTGCATTGTAATTGTGTGTTTGCATGTATGTATGCATGATTGGCTGTTCTGCAAATTAGACTGTGTACTTCTATTTTGTTCAAACTGCATGAGTTCCTGCAGTGAATGTGTGGCTGCACTTGCTACCACATCTGTATGTGTGTGTTTTAGAGTGATAATTCTGCTGAGAGGCAGGCAGATAGAAGTGGAGGGTAAAGGAGGAGGAGGAGGAGGAGGAGGAGGAGGAGGAGGACTGAAGGCACTGTCAGCGCTGCAGTATGATCCTGTATCTATCAGGCTGCCTGCAGTCACCGTTGCTCAAAATGCACTGACACACACAAATACGCACACACAGGAAATGGCCTCAATCACTGTAGCACACAGTCCACAGTTTCTCATTCCAGATGGGATTATGATGTTATTATTGCACGATTAGACCACATAACCATATTAGTAACCGAGCACAACCTGGGACTTATCTATCAGTCACCTTCCCTTTTACAATGGGTGGACTTTTCAACAACCAGTCCTTCAGTGCTTTAGATACAGACATACACTGTACACACCCTGAACTAACAACAGCAGGAGTCGGCCATTTACCTTGATCTTTCTGTGCTACTGTTGCTGGAGAATGATCCACTATAACCACTATATAATGATGCCTGTGCTGAGATGTATGTTGCTGTCCTTATGTCGATCTAATGACACAACACGATTTTAGCAGGTGGATATTGCAGCCCAGCTGAGAGCACCAACATTGCTAAAATAGCAATGAGTAATCACCACCCTTACTTCCCCTCCCACTCTATGGAATTTGATAAGACAGAAAGTAGAAGATGCCAGAAAGAGGACAAGAGGGTGGAGGGGTTAGGATGATTAAATGAGAGAGATGTGAAAATTACTGTTTCCTATTGAGTCAACACGAAAGGAGTAGGGAACAGACATGATAACCTTTTCCTTTTGATTTAAAAGCCACACACTGTCATTCTGGCAACCGTTGTCATAGACTGAATCATCACCTGTGAGAAAGAGAACTGTACCTTTAGTTCCATTGTTTTACACAGTCTACTGTAAATAAGTGGATTCTGGTGAGATTTATTAATTTCACACAGACAGGGCACATTTGACCTGAGCCTCAGTTCACCCACAATGTGGCAGCTGAGGTGTTATTTACCTTATTCAAGGGGGGTAATGTGATATCCCTTAAATATTTCAAGTTGTATAGTGAGATGTGGGCTTCCTCCTGCTGCTCCGAGGTGCAGTGGGTGTTCAGGGCTGGTTCGGCAACAAAGCCCACACCCACACCCACCACCACCCACTCTCTCTCTCCCTCCACCCATCTCTCTCTCTGAGGTATCTCCTTGAGGGCTCTCCTTCCACTCCTTTGCCAGCTGACAATTAGCATGCGGTCGCTAATGCACTACAAGCTAATTGAGCACAAGGGGGCTGGAGGTGTCAGTCACTGGAGAGGGCTTGTAATAGCAGTGTTCCTGCACTTAATGCTGCTGCCATTTTAAGAGAAGAAAAGGGAAGGTAAACTAAATTTGAAGGAAAAGTGGGTCACAACATGAGCAAAGATAATAGTCTCCCTGTAAAGCAAATCTTTCACTCATGTTTAGTAGACTCTGCAAGGCACGAACGTTGATCACAAGTTGTTCACTCGGATTCACATTTTCTGCTTACGACAGGCTTCCGAACCATCTTATTTATTTTCCATGCAATTCAACCTGTAGTTGGGTAACACAAGCACTTACAGTGAAGCAAATCAGTGCTCTGCACATCACTGTGTTGATACGTTCAGCTATTGCTATTATAAGAGCTGCCCTGAGGTGTGCATTTGTCTCTGCCACACACACGCACACAAGCAGCTGTGCATGCAGTGGTGTTGCAAATGCAAGCCTGCATTATTGGCTGCATGTGTGCATTGCTGGTGCACTAGATCACTGAGGATTTTTGAAGCCCCCCCCCCCTCCTATTTTAAAGGTTAAGGTTCACCATTTGCAAAATGCTGAGTGGAAAAACTGTGGGTTAAAGGTGTTTGGAGCAGTCGGCAGAGAATCTTCTTCATTTGTCAGAGTGAAAAAAGAGAAAGCGAGTGACGGGGGGAGAGAGTGGTGGGGGCACCTTGTGGTGTATGTTTGGCCTAGCATTAGCACTGACTTGGAAAACAGGAATGGAGAGAAAGAGAGAGAGAGAGAGAGAGAGAGAGAGAGAGAGAGAGAGAGAGGGAGTCCGTATTAAAGATGCCTGTCTTATAACAGGAAGTATCTGAACAGTGACTCACTGACACTAATCACAAAGGGAAAAGGAAGGATCTGTGCATACCACTATTAATGTGTGTGAGCCATTGATATATGTTTCGATTCATGTAATGACTGTCAATACTCATGATGTTTGTGCGTGCGTGTGTATACACAAGGCATGGAAGCATGCATTTGTTGTGTCGTATGCTATACATATGTCTCAGTGTGTGTGTGAGTGTGTGTGTGTATCAGGAGACCCGTACACATGGATGCATTTGGGTGTGCAGGGCGTGTATTATGTGTGTGAATGGATCATATTTCAGGAATGCAGCACTGCATATTAGATCCATGTCTATGTGCTGAAGGGGCTATCAGTGTGTTCTTATGTGTGTGCGTGTCATGTGTACAGCTGAGAAGCTCATATTTCATCAAGGACATAATGACTTACTTGATCGTCCTGATGCCTGATGTGTATGTTCTTCTGTATGTGCACGCCCACATACATATGGATGAGGTTGGCAGATCTTATATTTGAGGAAGCAGTAATGAATTGAACTGCTTGTATGATACACACACTGTAGGTCAGTGGTCTATTGGTGCTTTGTATGTCAGGAAACCCTGTAGACCTGCATTTATAAATCACTGGGCCTGGCATTACAATTCAATACAGCTTGTTTCTGAAAAGATGTCTGTGTGTCTTAAGTCGGCGGTTCATCAGCAAGTAAGCAACAATAAAGAAACCAGGATAGATAGATAGATAGATAGATAGATAGATAGATAGATAGATAGATAGATAGATAGATAGATAGATAGAAATGTAACAGCTATGCAGAGAATAATGAATTAAATGTTAGAATGGAACTGAATAAACCCATCATCAATTATTAATTAGGAAGACTTAAGAAAAGGCTAAAAACATTTATTTTAGGACAACCTGGCTTTGATTTAATCCTAGTGGTTACAGTTCTTTTTTGGTTTTTTATGCTCATATGTTTGTGGGTTTTTTAATATACAAACTGTAATCACTTTTAATTAATGCACTCTTAGATGAAAATAATACAATTATGAATAACATATGCTATTATTACTGATCATGCACATAATGCATGTGCACTGTTTGTACAAAGTTATTTAAAGTGCAGAGGGTGCAGGGATTTACATGTTTAATTACATAACAAAGTTCTGTATAGGGCAGAGCAGGTGTGTAATATATCACATTTATATTATTTTTTATTTTTAAAAGGAAGAACACATGTTAAATGGCTCAGTGTAATATATTATGCTGTTGGGATAATATCAAAAAATAGGAAGCGTTTTTTTATTTCATTAATGAGAAAACAGATAAGTTTATGTTATTTGACCGCCTATGAAATGATTAGTATATTTCCTTTGGAACAGCTGTGTGGGTGTTGCAACAGGGTACACTCCTCAGCTGTCAATACATGACGCTCTTTCTTTGGCAAACAACTTAATTTCATCTCCATTTGTTATTTGGTTTTGTTGCATCTCCCGTGGTTCTTTTTCTGAACAATTCGGCACTGTTGCTGTGTTTGCGCACTTCTTGTAAAAGTCCTTTACGCTATCAACAACTTTTCGCTGATGAGACAATAGCAGACAGTTCCATTTAATTCAGGGAGGAACCATTAGGAGGCGGAATGGGGGTGCAACGGAATTACGGAAACACGACAGCAAGCACTAGTGCTTCATGACAGTGTATAACAGTTGATGAGCTGCTCGAATCCGACACATTATAAGTAATGAAAAGATTCCGAAAACGAAACAAGCAAAAGGATACGCGAATACTCAGTAAGCGGAATCCCCCAACAAAAGCGCCCCTCCACGGGACAGAATGGACTCCACCTACTCAATCATGCACTTCAGCATA
Source organism: Brachirus orientalis (assembly GCA_016785285.1). Taxonomy (NCBI): domain Eukaryota; kingdom Metazoa; phylum Chordata; class Actinopteri; order Pleuronectiformes; family Soleidae; genus Brachirus; species Brachirus orientalis. The sequence continues at coordinate 6,060,695 of JAFBJR010000425.1, forward strand.
CACTGCAAAGAGCATGCTTTCACCTTTAGGATTGTCTGTGCCTCTTGAAGTCACCCTGGAATAATCTTTCGGATGAAACAGGTATGCTAAACTCAACATTTCCTCCCGTTTGTGTCGCAGACACACTCGCCGTGTCCCTGACCGCTCCGTGTATGTTTGAGAGGGGCCGGATTGTCTGATCTTGACTTATAAATAGGTTACATCCAGGCAGGAAGGAAGGTAGGCATGATTTATTCTGTAACAATATCGTGAAGGACGGTGATCGCCTTATAGCAACACAAGCGGAACTGTGAAAGAAACAAACAAACAAAAAAATCATTATTCCCACTTTTAATTGGCTGTATAACTTGTGCTGGCACTTGTGAGGATACATCTGAGTCATGAAGTCGGTTATTCAAACTGAAAGAAAAAAAAAGACGCTGGAGGAATACAGTGCGCGTGCACGTCTGCTCTCACATCCTCCAACAACAGCAACATCTCGGGGGCTAATCAAACTTTCCAACCGGCAGCTCACACTCATCTCTTCCTTGAGTCTGTTTCGGACACCACAGTTTTAGCACCACAGCATTAAACAGACAGGTGTAAGTGTAGTTACGGAGTTGTTACCGATACAGTGTTTGGTGAGGAAACCATCCGTCTGAGGGAGGAACAGTTTCTCCCTTTAACATTTATTTTAAGAGATTGATTTATTCACACGGAGGGCGACACACAGTGCGTGGAGGTGGACGTTAGGGAGGGTTAAAAAAGAAAGAAAGAAAGGGGGGCTAATCCATATTAGGAAGTCGTGTCCTACATAACAGACACGGCACAACTGCCGCTGAGCAACGCACAGGTGCCAGTGTCTTTCTGGTCATTATGAGTGTGAGGATCTGGAAGTGATAATCTAGTCTCTCTGGTCCGTCGCATTTCTCCTTTTCTTCTCGGCCTCTGCGCCTGCTCTGCTCTGTGGCGCTCTCACAAAAGTCATCTGCATGCGGTGCGCGTGCGTCGTGGGCGCGCGTATGTGTGTTTTGGGAGGGCAATAGTGGTGGTGGTGGGTAAGAGGAGGAGGAGGAGGGTGGCGGAAACATGTGGACAGGGAGGAGTAAATGCGATCGGGCGTTTCGTGTGTGTGTGTGTGTGTGAATTAAACTTTTATTCAACCCAAAATGATGATGCACCTCAAGGATCTGAGCCTGTTATGTTAAAGGGACACGATAGAACATGTGTGTGTGCGCGCGCGCGTTGTTGACGTGCACACAGGTGACTGTATAGACGCATGTGCGCGCGTGTACGCCGCGTTATTGTTGCCCCTTTAGGACCTAAAGTCCCCATAGAGGCCACAGCCTGGTCCTGATGAGGCAAAACCTCATTATTGAGGCTCTGATTACAAATAAAAGTGTAAGGCGTGAGTTAGAGGTTAAGGTTAGGGTTTAGCATTAATTGGTTATGGATTCGGTTTTGGTTCGGCTGTCAATGTTTGGTTCGAAAGTCAATGTGGCGTCCTTCCAAAAAATAAAAATCTCGCGTGGCATCATCCCGTCTTATTGTGCGTGGTGAGACTGGCGATGTGGGGACAAATATTCACTGTCACCCTTATCGCTTCCATGGGCACGTGACATAAAACACACACACACACACGCACACACACGGACCAATGTCCACCAAGTGATGGAGGTGTGTGCGTGTGTGCGTGCGTGATGACAAATATTATCTGCGGGGGATAAAGATCCTAATAAAAACTTTTCTCGCCCTCGATCTTGTCCTCGATGTTTTGCAAACACACTTTCCGTCCATGGTGCCTTCAGGTTCTCTCATGAATGCGGGCCTTTCCAATAGTGAATGGCAGGCTGCGTGTGTGATCAAATGTCCTTGCTTCCGCCGTAAAGTTGAAATTAAATAACTTCACTTTACTTTTGTGACATAGGGTATGTTCAGTGATCCCTCCATCTTTAGTATGCGGGGCTGCACATACGTCCTTCATAGGCTTGTCAGTGGAAAATTGACAAGACAAAGGTCACAAAAAAATGAAAACGTTCAAGAATGAAAACGTTAATTTACGTTACTAAATCATTATTAACAAGGCTGTAACTTAAAGTTATTTTTTTTTTTTAACTTTTAACCAGTGCTTTGTGCTTGAAAATGCAAGAATATGAAAATATGATAACAGGCATGTTCAAATGTCTTGTTTGGCCAGACAGACTAGCAATATAGACACAGACCAGGAATACATTATTGTCCTCACTTATGCGAAATTGCAAACAGTAAATGCCTGACATTTCTAAACTCTTAATCAATCCATTAATAAATGCCTTACTATTAACTATGTAACTTCAGCCACCACAGAATGTACGTCTACCTCTATCACTTGAAATGCGTGTCTTTTAATGAATTTAACATTCAATATCCGGCAACACGTTGCCAAATCCTGGACTCTTCATTCAGGAAATGATATAAAAAGAGACATAAAATCTGAAATCCTTCCGGGAATGTACTTGATTTTTTTTAACTTTAAATCTCAAATTTTCCAACGACACCTGAACGCAGCACCAGTGAAACGACGAGAGAGATAGGGACAGAGAGAGAGAGAGAGAGAGAGAGACGGGAGAGGGAGAAGAACCTGTACAGTTACTATAACACACGCAGACAGGAATTCGCAGAGATAACAATAATAAAAATATAACAGATATAAATGAGAGTGAGTGTTTCAGTGAAGTTGAGTCTCGGGTCGCTGTTGTTAACCGCTGCACTGGGAGTCAGAGTGAGTGAGTGTCTCTCTGCTGTTTATCTCTGCTGGATCTGGACTCTTTATATTTGCTTTTGGAGAGCTGCGCCAGTGTCTTTGTGAGTGTGTGTGTGTGTGTGTGTGTGAGAGAGAGAGGGAGAGCTCGTCGGTGTTTCAACTGGTAAGGAAGTGACTCTTTATAATTATTATTGTTTGTTATTGTGAGGGTGTGTTCTGCTGCTGCCACTACAATCTATGACTATAACAGACTCTTTGGTTTAACCTAGTCATTTCCTTTAAGAGTGTGGAGAGAGGACTGGTTAAGTGTAGTCTGCATGGCGATAAGGGTCATTTTGAGGAATGTCTGATAACAGAGTGGAACCTTGCCCAAAAGAGCTAAGCCTATGCGATACTTTAGAAATGACAGCCCATTGTGTTTCACAAGGGAATGTACATTACACCACAGGTTTTATAACAATGTTATAAAGCAGCACCAGGCTGCAGTAAACATATATGTAGCAGCAGGAGTCAGTATGTTAAAATTGTAGCTCTATCATATATGTGATAATAACAATAAATCCATAAATCTAAAGATCAGGTCATTGCATAAGCTATTAAATATTAATGATATATAGAGGTGCTTTAGATATATATTATGGGGCTGTCAAAGAGATTGTCCCTCAGGCAGGTTGGAGTAGATATCAGAGGAGATACTTATGCAAAACAACAGTTTGCAGTGGAGTGAAAAAAAAAAACGACTGTGTGTGTGTGTTTGTCTAAACATGCTCATATCAGTCATGTTTGGAGTTTGAAGGACACAAATGCTAAGAAAGCAGCCAATGGAAACAGATTAATGCACAATTGTCTTTACTGGGTGTTTTTAGAATTGTGACTCATTATGACAGGGCATACTTTATATTGGTGGAGTCACACATAGTAATGATCTTTTTGGCTTGGTCCCTTCCCTGTCTTTTGGTGCTGACTAATGCTGTATTGTTTTTCTCCGCACTTATTGAAAGATACAGTAGTTTTGCCCGCGTAAGGTCGTGCACATGTAAAGAAAGAAATAGAGAGGAGGGAGGGAGGGTGGGAGGCAGAGTGTTGTTTTGCAGACAGGATTACATTGTCTCCCATCATGTCACAGTTCAGACATGATTTCTTCTACAGCCTGTACCACTCACTCTGTGGTTGTACAAGTGAACGCATCGCACCAAAACACCCAAACAGTAACTTTCCCAAACTGACTCTTAGATAATAAATAGTCTGTAAGAGAGCCATCTGTTTTCCAACCCATAATGAATAATGCTATAAAATACCTAGATGTAAAGGTAAAGAAAGATGTACAGTATATAAATAATATTCTAAAACTGTACTCATTTCTGTCTGTGGAAGAGCAGTACAGCACTCTTGTTTCTGCAATATATTGCATGTGAAGCCAAAAACAGACATAATTCTCCATAAAGAATTCAGTGAGTTGGTGATGTGTCATGCAAATGTCCAAATGCCGTCATGTCTGAGATCACCTGAACATTATGGAGAAAGAAAGATGAACAGGACCTGTGTTTAAATGTGGCTTGTTGTGACTTTCAGGTGATGAACACATTCAAGCTCTTTAGCCTGCACTGAAAAAAACAACTTTGTGAAGCTTTTGGTGTTTCATTAACTTCCACCAGGGGCCACACGGTTGGTGTAGTGGTTAGCACTCTTGCCTTTGCAGCAAGAAGACCCGGCTTTGTTGACCGGGTCAGAGCAAGGGCCTTTCTGCATGGAGTTTGCATGTTCGCCCCGTGTGTCTGTGGGTTTTCCCCGGCTTTACTCTAACAGTCCAAAAACATGCAGATGTGTCTAATTTGAATGGGTAAATTAGACACTCTAAATTGCCCATAGGTGTGAATATGAGATTGGATGGTAGTTGGTCTCTATGTGTGGCCCTGTGATAGACTGGCGACCTGTCCAGGGTGTGACCCGCCTTTTGCCCTGTGTCAGCTGGGATTAGGCACCAGCTCCCCCCGCAACCCTCATGTGGAGGATTAAGTGGTAGAAGATGAGCCAGTGAGTAACTTCCACCATTTTGTTTCATTCCATATTTGGCTTTTGTGAATATGTCAGTTTGTCGTTTGTCAGCAGCTTGTTATTGCATCTCTTTGTTTATCATGATTAAACTTTCAACTCTACCATGACTCTTTATCACTCTCAAAGACTTGGCTTGTTTTTTTTTTCTTTTTTTCTTTTTTTTCCCAAAAAGTCACCCCACCCACCATTCCCATTTTTCTGTATCTGTAGTGTACTGAGTAAAATTAGCAATTTCATTTTTTTTCCTTCTCCCTTCAGAATGTGGAAGTGTTTTATTGGTGTGGCGAGAAACAATGAGGACAAGGCAGGGCTTTGTGGTGGCAGAAATGCATTTTTAACCCATGTGAATGAATGGCGCCTCACATTCCACAGCAGCAGGCTCTTTACTGAATGGCAGCACTAACTTGGCTGTTTTCATTACTCATTACGGCCTTGTGCCTTTTTTACCGGGGACATAGTCATTTACCTTCATCATCTGAGTGGGGGGCTTCAGCACTACAAAAACCCTGTCAGTAGATTTTTAAGGTAATGTCAGGGAGTTAGGTGGTTTTCCCTCCTTGTTTTGCTTTTTGCTGTTTTTACTTACTGTAAAACAGTAAATATTGAATAAATGAATAAATAAATGAATTAGGTTGAATATGTTGTGCATTGTGATGAACCAATAGAGTGGAGAATAGTGACATTTCCACTTGAAAGCCTAACAAAGCTAAAAAGAGAGTGATTATTCGGTTGGATGTGTAAATAGGCAGTTGTTTGCCAACTGACTGCATCACCTTTACACTGTGACTATGTCTGTTTTTTCCAATTCCACCCTGTTCTTGCTGCCATTAAATAGCAAAAAAAAAAAAAAAGCCTTACAGAAGAGTTGAAAATACCTTTTTGATCTTCATTGACTAAATTGCATTAGTTTCATGGTGAAACCTATTTGTATCTGTGACCTGTTTTGAAGAACAGCTGTGGTTTAAGGATCAAGATATTCTAGTGGAGTCTGTTTCCATGATGAAAAACTGTACTGGAACAGTGTAAGCAAGGTCCAAGGTTTTTTGGAGATAGTATCCAACACTGTTGAATCCAGAGTTAGCTGAGCCCTACATGTGCACATTTATGCCTTAAAAGAACCGATCCATTCAGTTCTTTTAAGAGTGTAATTGCTACCCTGCTTGGACTCTGTTTCTTCATCTCTGTCCAAACTGGTCATGTTATTGCTGTTGAGCTTTGAACTAGAATTACTGTAGAAGTGACGACACCAAGTCACAAGACAGATATGTTTTCCTACTTAGGGCTTGCATCCTAGTCTCTGTTATTGTGATTTTTTTACTGAACTTTTTCTTGCTATGTTTTAGATTTTATTAACCCTTTCTACACGGAAGTAAAGATGTATCCACCTTCACAGGCTTAAATAACTTTGTGTGGCATAATGAGGTTGGTTTATGTTGAGAGGCAGCAAAGAGGGACTAAAAAAGCATATTGAACAGCTGTTCCTTTTTACCGTGAAAAGTAAGAATATAAGAATTGGATGTATCTTTTTTGGTAGACAATCATGTGATTTTAATATGGGACTTTGGGTCTGTTCTGCGGTGTTGGCATTGATTCCCTGCTGCATGGTGGGGGTTTCCACTCTGAAAGGGCAGTCTCTCTGTGTCAGCCTAGAAACACCAAGCTCCTGGATTAAATTATAAATGAACCCTCCATGGGAAACGTATTGCTTACTGCTTAGGATAATCAGAACACATCTGCAGTTACAGGTAATATGCACATGTCTGATCATAACGACTAAAACATTCTTAGGTGCCAATTAGTGGGTAGTTAATATCATTATTTGCATCACACCTGTTTGCTCTTCATCCATGTGGATCAATAATACAGTCCTGCGCAAGTATAAAGAGAGATGTTTGAGCTGTTAGACAATTAGACCCATTGAAAATGATGTAGTAATTATAGGATTAAGTTAAGAACAGGGGTCAGAGCTGCAGTGACGTGGAAACACTAATTACTTGTTGGTGGATTAGCTTTTTAAACGTTTAATAAATATCACAGATGGCTACATTTAAAAAGTTGTCATTGCAATTGTACACATCCATAGTTGTTTGGCACTCACAGCTGGAAGCAAAACAATTCATGACAATGACAACTTGGAACTTAAAGAAACATTATTAGAGTCTAGACAGAATTAATATTGCATGTGGGTTTTCTCCGGGTACTCGGGTTTCCAAAAACATGCAGAGGTCAGTTAGACACTCTAGACTGAGCGTAGGTGTGAGTGTGAGTGTAAATGGTTGTTCGTCTGTGTATGTTGGCCCCGCGATGGACTGGCGATCTGTCCAGGGTGAACTCCGCATTTCCCCCATGGCAGCTGGGATTGGCTCCTGTGACCCTGTGACCCTCATGTGGAGGATAAAGCGGCAGACAATGAATGATTCCACACTGAAAAGTGATGCAAATATAAAGAGCAGGCCTGCTCTGAACTATTATTGACACATATTTTTAATAAACACCTTTCGTGCAGTTACATCTCTCAATGATCTACTTAAATTGATGGAAATTCTACACGTTGTACTGATGAAAAAGCATGATTACAGGTGTAGAAATGTGCAGCTATGTTTCAACAACCAGTTGTGATTCAGTAACAGTGCCAGCCGTTTTCTCTAATTAGATTATTTTGTCATCTGTGTTTATTTGTAACAAAATAAAGGCAAAGAAATAAATGTGCTGTAAACATTGTCTGTATGTGAGCCAGCCATTGGGAAGGATTGCCTTTGTATTGGGATTTGATCATGATTATCTCACAATGTGAGCATGAGTCTACTTTACACAATACTTTACCAGAGTGCAAATGACTCTAATGAGTATTTGCTTGGTCAGACTCTACTGCTGGTTGTAACTAATGAGAAATAATTTCAGTAGCTGTGCAGAGGCAAGACCACACTGAGTGGCTGATAATCTGTTAATCATGGCAGGATATCGACTCAATTTATTTACTGAGCACACAGTGGTGTGGGCCTGCAGCTTCCGAGCTCCCTGTCAGGGCCTCAGTTAAATTGAACAGGATGTGTTGGGAGTTTTTCAGTGAATATTATCACACTTCACTTCAAATGGAAGCACATTAAACACATTACAAGCTGCATTATCCATCACCGTCACTCACGTTGTTTTCCCATCTTACATATTATTGATGATCCAATGAAATAACAATCACGGGCACACACAGCGCAGAGTTCAGTGTGGCGGATTCATGAGCAGGGCTTTTCGGGGTTCGGGCTAACACTGTGATCATATAGTTAATAGATTTATGCCTGTGTCTATGAACCAATGCTTGGCATTGTTGCTGTGATTGCTGTGGGATTAAATAAGGGAAATAAGATTAGCCCTGAGAAATAGCCCAGAGAACCACGTGGCTGTGATCGGGGATTGAGAGAGAGAGAGAGAGAGAGAGAGAGAGAGAGAGAGAGAGAGATGGTGGGGGGAAGGAACAGCACTCTTTGTCCAGCCCAGATGTCACTGTAGTAGACTACCATTATTGATCCACCGCTTCTTTCTCTCTCACTCACACACACGCATACACACATACTGGTTTCCATAACTTCAGAGGACATTGCATTGACTTACATTCATTTCCTTGAGACAATTACTTGTGCCCTAACCCCAACCCTGACCCTAATCCAAACCTCTGCCTAACTTTAAAACATGCTTTCACCATAAAATGTAGTAATTTACAGTCCCTATAATGTGTCTGTGTAAACAGATTTAGGTCCCCACAACATAAGGAATACCAGGCACACACACCTTTTAACTAGATAGCATTAAAGTGGAAATTTAAAGTGGAACACAGACACATTTGATTGCAGACTGCTTTTCATACAAATCACATTGACTGATGAAAAATATGTGAAACAAAGGAGGTAAAACATTATTATCTAACAGAGTAAGATGTGTTTGTTTTTGCATTCTTTCTGACTTGTCTTTTCTGTTTATCTCTGTGCAAGACTGTGGCCTTCCTCCAATTTGATCGGCCACTAGATAATATGCATACTTAGCATGTAGGTGTCTGTGTGTTTGTGTGTGTTTTTCAGTGGTGACAGTCAAGCTTTGGTTAGGGAGGGGACATGGCAACCAAACTTAATCCAAACTCACAGCAGTCCACGGGGCTGTAAGGGTGGGGTGGGGGATGGGTGAGCTGTTTCTCAAGCAGAGAGGCTGCTTTTTTTGCACTCACCATCCTGTTCTTGCTAATAAACAAATCTGCAAAAATAGACCTAAGTGGTAGAAAATCTAATTATTAAATATAAGAGTAGCCCAAGAGTTGAAAGATAAGTGATTTCTGGGAAGAAGGAAGCAGAATTAATGCGCAAGAGCTTCACTTCCAAACAAACAAATAAACAGAAAGTTACACACACATAATTTCCCTTATGGAATCAGCCGTTGTTATGCCAACTATGAGTATGAGAACAAGCTTCATATGTCACTTACTTTCACTTCCATATCTACTGCTTCACATTTACTACATAGTTAACCTGATCGATCAATTCATTAAAATATTTCCTTTTTTGTACAGAGTCACAGAGAGTGGATGTAGTTAGGGCAGACTGTAAGCCAGTGATTTTGCATGTCCAACTAACTTAGGGGGTAAAAAAGCCTGGAAATGTCTCCGGGCTATTGCAGCTAATCATTCAGCCCACAGAGGAACTGATCATTAGCCACTGATGTCAGCCTAACCTTGCCACAATACATTTTAGTGAGACTGACTGTGGAAGTGAGGGGTCGAGATGAAGGGAATTCTGAACAGTGTCCCGTCAGTTTTTCTGATCCTTCTTCAGGAGAAAGACAAGGGCTTACCAAGTACTCAATTGTTTTATTTATGAAAATGAATAGTGATGACATTGGTTTTAAAATAACCAGTATTTTTGTTTTTCCTATTCTATTAAAATGCTGCTGTTGCACCTGTGTGTCATTATTGTCAAGTCAGTTTTCTCTAGGCCAGGTCAGACCCTCTCATTGTAAGTAGTGCAATATTATTATTGCAACAACGCATCATCAGTAGGGTAAAACTAACCTGACTCACAATGGTCTAAACCCAGCTCATGTTCGCTGGGTGAACAATCCAATAAATGCTGCTTCACAATGATAGGATGAGCCGACATTGAAGGATCAAAAGCCACATCACTATGAAGGCTTGGCCACCTCAACCCAGTTATACTACCTTTTATGACACATCCTGCTTAAAATCTAAAAATTCAGAAGGATCTGACTTCAGGGCAGTGTCTTTTTTCTGTTATAAACTGATGGCTCTTTCAAACGTGTCAATGGAACAAGGCAGTATAACAGAACTACTACAGTGTAAAAACTTATCAGTCAAATGGAAGTCCTGGAAAATACAAATTTGGTTGTCTAAAAACCGCTGTAAAACACGGTGCAGTGAAATGTAACCCTAATCGATGAAATATCACCATCCCACTCTTAGTCTCTTCATTTTTGTAATGAGGGATATGAGGGAACAGGTTTTAGGAAGTAGTAATAGGAGCACCTTTCCCAGGGTCAAGTAGGCTTTAGGGTCTCTAAGGACAGAGGTGAAGAGGAGGAAGTTCGCCCAGGGGCTAATGACCTCACCTCAACTCCAGAGATGCAGCTGAACACCAAACAAGCTGGATGCAGGAGCAGGTTACAGTTCTTGCAGCCCACATATATTCAGAGGGTTTTCAATGGCAAAAGAGAAAAGGGAAGAAAGTGAAAGAATTGAAATGTGCCTATTGTTCTCTATCTGCATTTCATTCATTTAGGAACATTTTACAGGTAAGAAATGTCGGAGAATGATTGTTGATATCTGAATTGAACAGCCAACCCTACACCCTGCCTAGCATTAATGCACACACTGTACATTATCTGTGGCCTTTCATCCACAGGAATGATTGACATCATCTTGTTTGAGATGTAACAGGTTTTTTCCTCGTGTTTTATTACCTCCTTCCCCCCAAGGCTGTTGTGTTTTTGCCTGTGCCTTTCTGTAAGCAGCATAAATAATTTATGGCCCAATGTGACTAGATTTTGGTGGTGATCCAGATATGTTTATTCAAGAAAGAGTACTAGCACACTGTCAGCATATGCTTTTTTTTACTTCAGCGACTGATTTAAATTGGATTAGAATCACCTATATCACCTTTCCATGTTAAAATGCTAAATGATATAGGTTATGTTTTCATATGGGACGGCTTGCTGTAGTGATATGTTGATGTTGGTAAAGCATATTGTTAGTTTCACTTTTCATTTTGATTTGTAACCTACCTTAATAGTGCTTTTGCACATCATCATGGTCATGGAGAATACCGTTGTCTGTGTTAAAAAAAAAAAAAAGTAGTATAAAGAGTTTTGTGGCTCTAGAGGGTTCTGCATTAAGTGTGATTAATTGCTGACCGAAGTCAGAAGTGTGTGGGTAAAAAGACCTGTGCTTGCCAGACCTAAGTAGTCTGCCCCTCCTCTCGGCTGCTGGCTGTAGTGTCTTGAGTCTAGCCATTACTAGCAAGCAGCAAAATCTTCAACACAACCAGCTTTTTAGTTGTGGTTCATCAGTTCGGACACATTGTCAAAACTGTCCGTTGTGAATCTGATAATGTTGTAGAAGCACATCAATTTTACCCTCCTCTTTTTACACACAGTGGCATGTTGCTTGCTGTATTTAAAGGTGTTTATTGCAGTCTAAAGGTCTTATAGGTGTTTATGAGAGTCTAATCCCACTGTGATCGTCACACATCCAGTGTATTTATCCCAATTGAAGCAGAAACTGCACATTTTTACCTCATCTTTGCACTCTCATTGTGTTTCCCTTGGCTGCTGTTTGCTACTCACTTCAGTTCCCAGCTGCTTCCCTGCCTGTCTGTTGCTCGGGGCTTTGCAGTCCACTACACAGGGAAGAAGAGACCAAAGACAGGGAGCTTTTTAGTGCCCCTCCACCTCTGCGCCTGCTCACCACCACAACACACACAGCCTCGCCGCTTTATACCCACCAGCAGCACCACCTTTTCCCATTGGCTCTTGATGTTTTGTGAAGAATCCCCCAGCACACTCATACCCTCCCTTCAGCCACCCCCTTAGCTTTAGTGCCCAGTTCCCACATTGTATCCAGATGTGAGGAGGATAGTTAAGGAGAAGAAGGTAGAGGCCCCCGGTTATGCCCTCCACCCCCACAACTCGGCAACCCCCAGCCCCACACACACCATCCAAGTCAAGCACACATCTCAACCCAAAGATGAAGCGTTTCCACTGAAACTAGACACAAATGAGTTTCTACTCTCTATAGTCACACTTTACACTTTAATCTCAATATCCCATGATGTTTCGAGTTGTGCACATTGCCACAAACATCTATAAACGGCATCATGGGCAACAGGATCACCTTAGTCAATGCTTAAAATGCTTATTTTTCCTCCTAAGCAAAAAACACTCCTAACACTGACTGGCTGCGAACATCTAATCCTTGGCTGCAGAACTCTATTTAAAGTGCATAGTTGTTAATCCCATCAGATTATACCTGACCAGCTCCACAGAACCACCCATTGATAGTCTTAAGAATGGCCACAAAAGCCAGTCTTCTTCTAAAGAACACCAATAAACCACACCCAGAAAAATCTGACCCATTAATAGAGACTTAATCTCATACTTAGTCTTTAATGGGGGCAGACAGCCTAACCATAGCTACGTCTAATCATCAAGCAAACAAGGGTAACACCGTATGTGGTTTTATATTTTGCATTTATCTAAATGATAAATCCTACACTGTAATGCACATAAGCCCAAAGATATACACACATTGTGTGCAATAAATCCTTATGTTCCTATAGCTTCTTGCAGACCATGATGTGACTGTTTTTTTTAAAGCATTCAGATTTCACAACTAGGTTTAAATCAGGGGTCCCACCAACAGCTGGTGAGCTTATCTTTAATTACCTAGATAGCAGGTCCCACTGGCATCAGTGTCACAGATAGATGTAAGATGTCATTTTGTGTGCTATACTTGTATGAATTTTAATTTTTGAAGAGGTGCTGCCAACTCTTAAAATAAACCAAGTTATAAGAAATAATCTTGAGCAATTACAAGTAGTTACCAAAAAAATAAATAAATAACATACAGTACCTCCGTTCATTGTGTAGAGCAAATTCAAGATACTTCAAGTACAATCACTTCAACCACTGTGGTGTTCATGAACTCTACACTCAATAAATGAATTATCAGATACATAGTAAGTCACCACACTCTAACCTGCACTATAAAGCATTACCCTGTTTTTGTATCTATAAATATCTTGTGTATAGACTGTTAGACAAAATTGCAGCTAATTTCTCCTGTTGCCACAATATTTACACTGAAAGTCCATGTCTTATCTTTGGACTCCTTTTGTGAACCACAAAATGTCTAAATCTTCCTCCTGTTTTTCCTCCAACAATGGGGTTTAATTTGCGGATTCCTAGTTTGTTACAAATCCATATAAGTTAACCCGCAGACCTTTTCCCCCCTCTCTCTGTCTTTATGTGTCTCTTTAGAGGTGAGTCGTCTCCATATTTAGAAAACTGTGTTCGGCGCAGTGTGACAGTTTGTGTAAAACTGTCCACTGGTGCGATGTGGAGAGAATGACAGTGTGTAATCCTCTGTTGCTAATTTATTGTGTAACAGGCCTGTTGGATTTTTAGCAGAGCTGACTGGTTAGTTGGGTGACTTAATGGTTGTTTTGCTGCTTGACTGATGCAGGTACCTCCCATTGGAAGCACCTGCTCTCTCCAGGGGAAGCTGAGCAAACATGACTGGTTGATGCAACCTTTGCTTTCTCCTGTATTACTCTCTGTTGCTCCGCTGAACTAATGGTTAAAGTGGATTTAAATTTGGATGTAATGGTGTTGCTCAAATGTACAGAGAAGGGAATTGAATTATGGAGAAGTCATTTCAATTCAACTTCAAGGAGACATTGGTGTCAATACCATATGTCACTGCAGCTGGTTCAGTTGTTTTACTCTGACAAAACTGACAAATGAAAAATGCCATTCCTCTGTTGGTAAACTGCTAAACAAACAGTCGATCTTTGTTATTTCCTACAAATCTACACCTTCTGAATTGGAGCAGTTCCATTAATAGCTTTTAACTAAAGGGACAAATATAAACACAGTCATTAGCAAACCCCTGTGGAATGAAGAACACAAAATTCAACAGTTCTTAGGGCAGGCTAGACTAAAATGAAAGCATTTTTCCCAGTATCATGTTACTTTGTAATGATGTCCGACTGTGGGCATTTTAACACCTTTTTTCATTTAGTCCAGTCCAGTCCAGTCCAAACTAAATTAGCAACCAAATTTAGTCCAGGCCAAACTAAAATAGCAGGTGTGAGAGGTGCCCAAAATGTAGTCAGACTAAAAGAAGTGGCTTTGGTCCAGATCAACCATAGCTTGGTTCATTTACAGTTTGAAAACACCTTTTCCAAATAGTTAAGACTTTGCAGAAAGTTGAAAGTTCATTAAACAAGAGAAGAAGATATATAAGAATAGAAGCATTTGACTATACAATCTTTGAATTACAGACTCCATTCAAACGACTGCACCTGGAGCTGGAGCTGGTGATGCTGGTAGCAACACCATCATAAATTTGCAGTGGATAATTTGAATTGGAAATTGACATCTGCAAACCAGTCAAAGTTAGATGCATCTCATGCAGATGATAGTTTTATGACTTCTTAAGTCCACCACCTCAACTGCAATGTGAAACCAAAACTAACCTGATCAAATGCACTCAATGCAGTAAAGATATGGACTTTGTTTCTTCTTTATTTTGGTTTTCTTTCAGGCATGAAAATGGCCTTTGAAACCACACTGGGCCAAGTTTTATTTGACAGTAATTCCTCACCATTACAGCAACAAATCCTACTGACATTATGTAGCCCATTACCAAACCAGGTTGTTAGCCTGACATTCATGACAGCCCAGTGTACATTAAGTGCTTCATGCTTCCAGATGTCGATTTGATAAACCCACTACTGCCTAAGCACAGCTACTGTTGCGGATCAGGTTGTGTCAGTGAGCTTTACAACAAACAGATGGGGTGGAGCGATGCTTCTTCATCATTGACAGAATGTCATGAACTGGTTTTGGAAAAAAGGATCAGAGGAATGGTTGATTCTGCTGTATAATGGACTTTTTACACACCCATTTTTTTTGATGCACTTACGCACACGATTTTCAATCACATGTCTCAAATGTAATTTATTAGTCATCCACATATTTCTTTCCTTTTATAACTTAGCCTGCCATCTGGATAGATGTTGTTTATCTTCATTCTTTGTCATATTTTGTATGGAAACCTGTCGAACAGCAGTCAACAGTCGCTGCTGGTAGCACTCTTCATTTAGGGCCTTTAGTCTATTTCTTTTTTTTAAATTCAAATCCCTGGGGGAAATAAGGTTTCCAACATTATACAGATGATACCTCTCAAGTCAGGATAATTATTTTTTGTAGGCCACTTAGGCACCGAGATTGGACCACCTACATATTTCGCTGGCTAAGCATTTGAGTTTTTAATGTTGTTAAACTAAAACAAGAAAAAGTAACTCAAATTCTCTTGAAAACTCACCGTTTCCCACACATAGCCACCCACCCTTGCACAAACACACCTACACAAAAGACTGGTGAAAACACACATACTGTTGCACGCGCGCACACACACACACACCTACATTTGAGCTGCACAGTGAAACCTGGCTGGGGGAGGGGGGGTGTCAGAGGGGCGACAGTGTAACTACATATACCAGCAGATTGTCTCTCTCAACTGGATGAATGTTGAGGGAATAGATCCAAACCATCCAAAGTTTTCTGTGCTGTGGTTACACTGCAAAGAATATCTGTCATAACAAGCTGGGCAGTTGGATATTGAGTGTTTCAGATGTGCCCTCTTAATGAAAGTTTAAGTGAGAAAACACCAGACGGCGCTAATAACCAGAGAGACACATTTGTTTTTGGCACTGATCTTCTCATTAAACATTGGTGATCAATACTGTGAATTCCCCAGCAATCGAGGCACTCGATGTGGATGGACACTTTCTGCAGTGTGCAGCCCATGGCCTGCATTTCCCCTCGCTCTTCCTTGCTCTCAGTCCGCCTCGATCTCTCACTCCTCCCTCTCGGTCAGCTCTTATTATCCCAATCCATCTCCTGCCGTGACTTTACATCACTATTTACCACTTATCTTCCCTCTGCCCACCACCCCCGCCCCTCATTATTTTCTCTGCCTTTTCTACTCTCCTTGACATGCATCTCTCCTCAGACTCTGCCTTGTTTTCCTCAGTGCTAGTTTAGGGTTTCTCCACCGGGCGGGTTGGCAGGCCGTCATGATTTCATTAATGTGAATCAGTCGGTCTGATAAGACGTGACCCAGATGGGATCTCCAGCTCTTTTTGTACAGCCATCCATCATGACTGTGCAGCCCCCATAAGCTCTCTCTCACGGTAATGCCTGTCAGCCTGCGTATGAAAGAAATGTGCGGAGAAGCTTCAGAGCATTCTATCAAAAAAACTCCTGTGCCCTGTATGAAAGAGTAGAAACATTTGTTCTTCTCATCTCACTATTTTATTATTATTATTTTTTTGGACATGGAGTTCAAACACAGAAAGAATACACAGAAAAAATACTGAGACAATATTCCTTTAGGGATTCAGGATGGTCAATAATAAGTTTATGCTTTCGGCAGTCCTGACACTAAATACACAAGGCTCCTCTGTTAAACACTGCTATTTTAGAAATGTTCCTGCTAGATGTTGGAGATTAACGCGCGTTTTTGTTATTTTGTTATCTTTGTACAGTCAAGCTAGATGCTTGTCCAACATTATTAAATTCTATCACTTGTTGCTGTTTGTTAACAGCATGCAAGTGGAGATTTTGTTTAGTAACGCACAAACGATAAATATGTCTTTCACAATAACTTTGCGATTATTCAGCAGGTCTTAAGTTCCCACTGATTCGGATTGGTGCAGAAGCTGAGAAGAACCTGTGTGCATTACACAGCCATTTGATCCTGGAGTTAATGCCCTGTTTTTGAATATATGTAGTATCTTCTGGTTTATGTGTTCCTTAATACTCTAGGATTTATTCTGTCTTTGTGGTGCTACAAAGCAATTCATAGAGAAGATATTCTGTATGCACATGCAGGTGGGTTGGGGGAGTTCAATACTTGATACAGCTACCAACCACAGGAACTTTTTTCCCAGGGGGCAAAATTTGATTTTACCAACAGGTTACTTTGTTTAGTGTTGTGCTTCTTTAGAGAGTGTATGTGTGTTTTTATTTTCATCATGTTGTTTGTTTGTGTGTGAACCTCTAAGAAACACAAACAACAACTGTCGGTTTGAGCCCACATACTCTTTCTGTAGTTGAGCCATCAAGAGATTTCTGTGGAATCCTGCTCACCAGTGAATGTGTGTGTGTGTGCGCATGTGTGCGCGTGTGTGCGTGTGTGTGCGTGCATGTGTGTGTGTGTGTGTGTGTGTGTGGCAAGAAAGAGTCAATAGCAGATCTGTTGCCCTGCTATGTTCTCATATCTCCTCTTGACAACACTACTGGATGTGTTCTTCAGATTCTGCCTCAAGGTAAAAACAGGTTTTCAGACAAGGCACTCAGCAAGTACAAAAAGAAAAACAAGTAGCCAAGTAAATGAGTAGGCAAGAAAAACTCAGACACAGAGAAAAAGCCTTTGAGAGAGCCAGTGCAACACCCCAAACACTATTCTTTAAAGCATGCAACAAGGGTCAATTTAGCAATTAGGGTGTAAGATGACAGACATCAAAATTCCATTTGGTTCGCTCTTGTAAACACTGCTCTGTTGGAAGGTAATAACTTGCATTTGAGATCTTTTTTTTTTAATGCTGTGAAGGAGATTTGGGGTCACTGATAAGCCAGTTTTTTTGGAACGAGATGCTTTTAAATATGCAGCAAAGGTTCACGTTCTCTTTTTTCCCCTCTGGTAGCCAGCTGGTGCGGTGAGAATAGGACTGCTCACATAAATCTTACCGTGCGAAATGGCAACTATATGAGGCGGATACTCCAAAGTGTACGCTAATTCTGTGATACAGCTAAATCACAAAATTTCAAGCCATGGTTGTCTTAAAAATGTTTTCTGTTTTCACTGTTGTCTGAACTGAAGGGTTAGGATGAAAAGTTTCTCCATAAAAGTTTTGGCAAATGATAGCACCACTGATGTGTGTGTATTTAACCACCACCAACCCGTCACAGTGAGCAGCAAACCAAAATGGTTGTATCAGAATGTGTGGCAGTGTGAAGGACTGGCCGCCAGCTTTGAGGTCACCGGTCTAATTACACTTCAGAGAGACTGATATCGGTTCAGTTGCAGAGGTTGCTCTGAGCTGCAGATAGATGGAGGAGAGAGCAGAGGGAGAACAGGGAGGGGGTGAGCAGCCTGGAGAGTTGTGAGAGCACGGTCGAGGTATGAGGTGAAAGGAAAGGGCGGAGTTTCTCTTTTGACTTGAAATAAACCTGATCAGCTCTGCCCGCTTTCTCCACTTTTCAAGCAACAGGTAGCAGTCTTACCTCTGCTGTTTTTGCTCTGGCCCACACTTGCCGTATGTCAAAGCAATAGGAGGCATAGAGACATTTTGGTTTTTACAGTTATTTTCATAGATCTGGACAGAAAGCGTTCATCATATACTGATACAACTTTCAAAATGACTTGCTTTTGTGCAAAACACGAGTGTCTGAGTTTCTTTAAATGTCTGTCTCTTCTATGGAAAATGAGCAAGACCTTGTTATGTAAACACATTTTGATCATCCTCACATCCACTCCAGTAGTTCAGGATTAAGATTTTGATTTAGATTTATGATCAGATTAAGGTCTAGGCCAAGGTTGAAGATGGGTTTTAGTGTTAGGGTATTAATGATTTAAGTCTACAGTCTTGTACAAATGGCGTTTATTCAATGGGAATCAATCTGAACTCTTAACTTAATAGATCTATGTGTGAATGTGTATATGCATATGTGCGTGTGCAGGAGGAATGCTGCTGTGGTTCAGGAGGAGGTGGACGGGGGTTCTATGTGTGGGAGCACCCAGGGGTTAACGACCACTGTGAGAAATTTCAGATGGGGGAGAAAGAAACGGACACACACACACACACACACACTGGTTTCCATGACTTCTGAGGACATTCATTTCCTGGAGACTTATTCTAACCTTAACTATAATTGTAAGTACCCTAACCCTAAATCTAACCTAACCTCAGCCTAAATTTAAAACATGTCTTTACCTTAAAATGTAATAATTTACGTTATGGTGACTTGTTTTTTTGTCCTCATAAGGAAGACACGTCTCCATAACGTGACTATGTAAACAGATTTAGGTCCCCACAATATAAAGAATACTAGATGCACACACACACAGACATAGAACCAGTTTGCACAGCTACACTATGCCTAACCTTACCTCTAACCTAACCTCAGTTCAAATTTAAGCCCTAAAATTTACTAATTCCTCTGAAACTATGTCTGAAATCATTTGAATTTTCTGCAAGAAAAGATGTGAGGTAACAAATACAAGTAAACACATACTCACCAAGTCCCAGAGGAAGTTGAAGATGGTTGGGCCCATGAGAGCAGCCAGCTCTAGTTGGCTTACAAGTGGGAAAAAGCAGCAGGGATCAATCTCTGTTAGGTCAGTTAAGAGCTTTCATCAGTAAAAACAATGGAACAAAAAAAAAAATATATATATATTGGTCTTTAATAATGCTCTTGCAAAAGTTGAAAAAAAAAAATAGAATCAACCTTTTTTGATGATAAAAGTTAAGTTGGTGTGTAGTTTATTTTGATTTGCACTTTACAGGACTGAGAACAATGTCCTTCTTCTCTGGACCCAACCCATAATCTCACTAGCATGGACCGGTCATCAAAATGTAACATGACAATACTGACCCAAACACCTGCCACCTCCTACACATACATACACACGGACCCAGTGGACTCTTTTCTGTCCAAAGGCCCTTCTCACGCAAATGGAGTAGGCAGGATCTCCTCTCAGTCTATTTATCGGGGGGGGGGGGGTTGAGTGAAGGGACAGACAGTGTGGACCCCCTCTTTTGTTCTGACTGGGTTTAAGGGATGGGGGGCAGGGATGGAACTAGGGATAGGATGGGAATTGGAGACCCCAACAATGCCACAAAGCCCCCCACTGCTCTTCTTGCTTATGAGCATGACCTACTCTGACAGACCAGGGACAGACCCTGACCAGAGGGAAATATCGCATAACTATACAACTATACAACCTAGACTTAAAGTTTTTTCCTGCTAACCAGCATTGGACAATACTGAAGCAACTTCATCCAAATTATTCACATAGTCTGCATTACCAACATGTGTATCAGCTGTGTCAACAGTTCATCTCACATCCAAAACGTCTCACCAACAAAACACACCATACATGTTTCAAAAAACGCTCATTCATCCACAACACTGGCAACAAGTCTCACTCCGGAAGCAAACGCCGTCATTCTGAGCACACTGAACAGCAAAATACTCACAGAGAGAATTATATAAAAGACATCTTAGTCTTTGAAGTTTGAATGTCTAGTTTTTAGATAAATCACTCTGATTAGAGCTGAAAACTGCACTCGGATGTGTTTGGAATTATTATTATTATTCACTTTTATTGTCAGTGTGTCGACATTATGTTATTTTCTGTAGATTTCAATGTGGCTGCAACAGAAATGCCATTTTGATCGCGTTTCATTCTGTTTTGATTGTGTTTTTATGTGCTTCGGCGGATTTGAAAAGTGTGCTGCCAAAGTATGGCTTTTAGCAGGCTTTGGAGTCTGACTAAGAAAGAGTTCATACATTTTAGGTAACTGTGGTCACTGGATGCTTTTTGTGTGAAAGCGGTGAAAACTTTTGTTGACTAGTTGACACTGACTTCAGACCAATGCTTGCTAGCAATTAAAAAAAGTACATTCTTTGTAAATGAAACATAATCCAGTCCTGGGTTAGGCCTAAATTAAAGTCAAATTCCAGTCATTCAAAGTGGAGCCAACCTGTTGAACTTCATGACTTCTTCATGACCTGCATTTGGCTGCCATATACTGTACACATCCATGTGGGCTCTGCTAGATGTTTTTCATGTGACAAGTGTATGGTAGGAAGTCTTAACCACATATATTCTTGATTTCATTTTCAAAATAAAGTCAAACAAAAAGCAGTAACATTTTCCCAAAAGAGGTCGTAGCTGACCAATATTAGAACCAAAACTGAGTCAAAACAAAGTGAATAACAAGCCAAACTCTGATCAAGAGTCATGATCACATAAACCAATAGAATCAGAGCCAGCAGCAGGATCAAAACTAACTTTGACTCACAGCTGCACCACAACATCTGCATTTTGTCTCTGTCATGTGCAGGTATGTGAAGTATTTAAAGTACATCTTGAAATGCATACCTGCATTTAGACAGCGAAGCAACAAGAGTGTAGAATAATACATACAGTTGATTTACATGAACACATGTTACATGTAGAATGGCCTGTTTGTGGTCTTGCATTTATATGCCAGAATTTATGTCATGTGGGATGAAAGTGAATCAACAGCAGTGGAAGTAGAACATCATCTTTCAACCACAAATCTTGCAAAAAAAAAAAAAAAAAGTTTTTTTCATTCCACATCTGACAAGTTTGTAAAAGTGTCCCACACTGAACAGCATGTGTAAGTGTGTTTGTGCGCGTGTGCATCCAGCCTCTTTCCCTACATTGTGAAGCTTACAGCAGGCATTTTTATGTGCCAGTTTAAAGCCGGGTGAAGAGGTGAAGAGCAGTTTGTTCATAATGGATTATTGATTGGTCTGAGAATACACTGGCTCTGCACTGTGTGTGTGAGTGTGTGTGTGTGTTTAAGACTCCACACCATCCCCTCTGTCGCAGTCTGTGCACTGAATGTCTCCACTTTATCAGCAACTGTACAGAGGATAGCAAGGTTTTTGTGCAGTGTAAAATGGTCCATGAAGCAGTGTGTGTGTTTGCGTGTGTGTGTGTGCGTGAACAGCTCTCTGTATGGGCTGTTAAGCTTTCAATGCTGCCTGTATAAAACAGTGCTAAAAGCCCACTGTGTGCTCATGGAGACTGAAAAGATGTGTGTGTACGACATTAAAGGCCCCTTCTGTTTTGCTTCATGATTCCTCAGTTCCCCTGCATGTTTGTGTGCGTGCGTGTGTATGTGTGCGTGAGTGCGTGTGTGTATTTAGACAGAATGTCCACTCTTTATTTTTCCCCACTGTGTATTTTTCCCTTCTTAACCTCACATGCTTGTCTCCATGCTGCTGTGTGGGAGGGAAACAGATCCCACCAGGGCTGAAGGATGTCCCGCACAAGAATGACCCTCAGTTATTATCATCTGTAAGGTGACAGTGTGAGTGAGTCAGTGTGTTATGAAAACCAATCTCTGCACCCTTGGGTGCAGCGGTCTTGTGTCCTGGCTGCCTCTGAGACAATTGCTATGATAAAACAGCATCCTGGCAGTTTGTCCTGCTAAATATTTGTGCGATTTTCTGTTAAATGGCAGGTGTAGACTTTAGTAGCTCTATTTTGTAACAAAATCTGAACATTCTTTTTTTTTTCATATTCTTACACCAGATGTGTTGTATCATGAATCCACGGTCCCTAGAGGGGGCAGTTGAGGAGACTGCACTGAAGACTTACAGTAACCTGAGGGTGTTGTCTCCATTAGGATGTTGTTTGGTAGAGATTTCTAAAAGGGTACAACTAAGACTACGTACACACGGCAACGCAACAAGATTTTTTTTTTTTTTTTGCGGGCTGAAAAAAAAATTGTGTACACACGATAACAGATCAGAAACGCGTCGCATAAAGATGGGAACGGAACACATGGTGAAATCGATGTAATACATATGCCACACCTACATGTGGCGCTGTAAACGGACTCAGACAGAGCCACCGGACACACCAAAACAATTGAGGTGAGGTTACTTGTTCTGGTCACGTGATGGTGAAGGTAAAGTGACGTCATCGTTTTCAAAAAGTGTCGGTTTCCTTGTCTACACGACAACGCGAAGGCGGCGTTGCCAGATTTTCCACTCTGGAACCCGTTCTCAAAAAGTATAATTTCAGGGCACCCAGAATGCCATTCCCGTGTGTACGAGGGGCCGAAACGATAACAAACTTTATCGGATCGACCTAAATCCATTCCCATGTGGACGGCGCTTAAAGTTTACACAGAGCAGGCCCACAGTTTTGCTTGTGTTTGTGATATGTTATGATACTACTACATTTTTATCTATTAAATCTTGGTGAAAGTGTGGCACTGTGACAGAACCAAAGTGTGAAAATAAAAAAAATACAAAACAGATAAAAAAAAGAGAGGACATTTGTGAACGATTCCTCTGCTGCTCACAGTTTGACACTGTTTGTTTTAAGATTCTCTCCAGATGTGGACCTCAGAAGGCCATAGCCTACAGAAATAGCCACACAGCTCTGCAAAGGGAAAATAAGAGTGCATTTCCTCCTCTGCTGGACCTCAGCTGCTGTGGTTCAGCATTAGCAGCAGAGCAGAGGTTGAGCATTCAAGGAAAGAGGGGGAAGAAAAGCAGAGTGTTCTCAGTGTCTGGCATATCAGTCATTATCAGCTGAGTGTTGGCCTGCCACTTACTCACAGTGACTCATGGTAGGGCAGTTGTCCATTAAGTGGCAAGTATGAGAACAGTGGCATGCCCAAAAGGGTCCCTGCAAACAGACTGTTATGTTAATCTTTTTTGGCATCAGCAGTTTTTTTTTGTTTTGGCATAATAGACTTTTCTGAAAATATTTATCATTTTTAAAACGGCACACGTGTTTACTGGATGTGTTCCAATATGTTTGAGAAAATGGTCATGGTCAATGGTCAAGACATTTGCACATTACTTCTTCATATATTAAACTAGGAAACAAAAGCTACTGTCAGTTACAATTTCAGCTGCACACCATCTCCTGTTTTATTGATCCTTGTGGGTCTGTGTGTGAGGCGAAGGAGCTGCAGGATGTCAATGGTAGTCAAGGTTTAAGAACTATAATGTCCCTGCTAGCTTCAGGAAGTCTTTATATTTATAATTTGTACCATGCTGGCCTTTAATAAAGCTTAATTGCTGCTTTATTTATTTTGATGATTTTAGATGATTGGTAATCTGATCCGTCACTTCTTGACAGTTTGTCCCTCCTTAAACTAATTTGTCTTTTCTTTTTTTCACTTTGCCCTAGTGGGGAGCCTGTGCTGTTTCCCTTCTTGTGGCTTTTGTCATTACATTGCATAAATAAACAAATAAATAATCATTTAAAGGGAGATCGCCTAAATATTTGCATCAACTTCATAAATGAATGTGTACACCCGAGCCTTTTAATGCACTGGCTGGACCTGCCTCTTGGAAAAACCTCTCACATGATCACTGATGGTGATGCCTTTTGCAGCTTAGCCAAAAAAATCGTGCTCATAGCACTCCTGCCTGTGGTATTATGAACTACCATGGCTTGCAAAAACAGCCATTCATGCACTCACCCTTTGCAAAACAAATGGCTGTCCAGTGAGGACCATAGAGTGAAACTAGGTATTTCTTGCAGTGTTGTCAAGCTTTTTTCAACTTCTTGTTCTGTATCAAAATGGGAACACGTCGCAGAGGAGTGTTAACTTCATCCAAAGCACGTTTATCCTTTGTTGCAAATCCAGTTTAACGTGTTTCCGTCTGTAATGAGGCTTGAAATTGACCTTGTTTGTCACAGTGAACACACCAGACAAATACATCCTATAAAATTTGTGTTTTTCTCTTTGAAAGCATGACATCCCATATCTGCCATCTCTGCTCTTTTCTTTCGACTGTCACCACGATGTTGTCAGAAATGACGTATAATATACTTATGTTTTATTCACCTGGACAGTGATGGGCACGTTAGACTTCTGTTGTATGTTACTTTCCTAAACCATGAAACAACTTAAATCCTTTCATGAGAATTGTTTTGATTTCTCAGTTATACTGTATATAATTTTTTCATAAATTATATACAGTATGCAGCCTGGAGTTCCCCAAACATTGAATTAGAGAAAAAGTTAGGGGAACACCAAACACAGTAAGAAATTATCCTCTGAGAAATGGGAGTTTATGAAGAAATTTGAAGTTCTAGTTCATTCATTGTAGTACAATGACTAACTCTCAGTGTGATTCACAGAGCCATACAACTAGCATATAATGGAAAAGATTTAGAATCTTTAAATGCAAGCATAAAGTGTGTCTGTCCTCTGTAGGTGGACATAGGTTATGTTTAGACTCTAAGACGTCTTGATCTGATAATACAGTTTGTTTCAAAGTCATGTCAGCCATAGCTGCACCTCTGACCAGAACAGTGCTTGTGCACTGGAAGCCTAATACACACTCCAGGAAAAAGCAGAGTGAACCACTGAGGTTGTGCTGAATTCAGTCGTGTAAATCATTGTAGATAGATAGGTGGCTGTGGCACAGGGTAGTCATTTTCAGTGCGAGAGTTTTAAGACATATGATTGTTCTTGTGCTAACTTCCCTCCTCTTCCACTTTATCCTCTTATGATTATGATCAATTATCCATTTATAATTAGAGCCTGGCAGTAACTCAGACTATGGGCTCTGGCACATACTGTATAATAGCCTGTAATAATGCTGTCACTCACATTTCATATAGTTCACACTTTCAGGCTCTAGCATCTGCTGACATTAATACTCCAGCTTCCCAATGGAAATTTCTTTTCACGATTCAAAGTGATCTAAATCTGAAAGGAATTTAGAAAGTTGCTAACATTATACTGTACATAAAAGACAGAAACAAAAAAAAGAAAGATATTATTAACCTCATTGTTTCTCAGTGGAAAATTTCACAGCAAGACATACTGTAACAATTGGTCAGAATAAAGAAATATAGTAGAAACTTGACAATATAGGCATACACACAATATAATTTCAGTAGATGTCACTGACAACTGACATAAAAAAATGTTTTGGAAAACATGCCGTTGCAAATGAACAATGTTGCTTGTCTTTGTCTCCTCTTATGACCTTTTCTCTGTCTGTTCGACTCTCTCCAACCCCATTCAAGAAGTAAAACAAAGCAAACTCTCTGAAGAGCCACTTCCTGTTGTGTACTTAAGATCCCTGTCATGTGATATTGTCAGTTGAGATGAGAGTGTGAGGCCAGTATGGGGAGGGAGTATGGTGGCACTGCCGATCTTGCTGATGTGAACATGACTCCCCCCCCCCCCACTACCACTCTGATTGTGTAAAGTGTTGACTCAGCCATCATGGTATCAGAACCCCTGAAGCCCTGCACAACTCGTGCACATTCACAACACAGTCACATACACGTGCATGACACTGGTGTGCAGTGCAAGCTTCAGATACATAGTGGACTCTATACATGACGGTAGTCAACCTATACTCAATTAATACACATGTAAACCTTTAGGTGTCTTTTAATTAAATAAGCTACAATTGATTGTGGGAATTTACACTGGGGAGGATAGGTATGTCAATATATCATTATTATTACTGATAAAAGAAATGATTTTAAATTTGAAACACAGATTTTTGCGTAAAGTGAATTTAAACAGTGCTAGTCTAATTTACATTTAAATAAGTTGCTTGAGGGTTGCTTCAGGCATACCTGATGTACATGACGATGTATGGGGTTTGATCACCGACCTGATGTCTAGCTTTTAACTCACTGCAACATTCTGGTCAAACATATGAAGATGTCCCTTATGGCATAAATAGCATCACTAATGTTTCTTTGTCTTGTTTCTTTTTTCACATTCCCTCCCCATCTCTCCCACCCTCTCTCTCTCTCTCTCTCTCTCTCTGTGTCTTTGCTTCTCACTTTTAGGTGGATGAGATACATGCTGCCTGTGCAATAGAGAGCTCACTGCTACATGACCTGAAAGCTGCTGATACACATGAAAACGGAGGATGATGAAGAGGGGCCAGTGAAACGAATAATAGACACGAGTAAAATGACACAAAAACCTCTCAGTCCTCCCTGCCACTGACATAATGATGACCTGAAATTCACTTACACTTAATACTGAGAAAAATAAACATCTCAGTTTTATATTATATACTCTTTCTTAACCAGCCACAAAGAAGATTTTACAATTTGCTCTGTGAATCTAAGCAAATGTTAAAGCTGATGCCAGCTGCACACAGAGTTTCAGCCTGTGCTTCAGTGACTGTGCCAGATGAAGATGGATAGATGGTGTGGCATCCAATAACAGGAGGGTAGTAAATGAGTTGCTGTGTTAGCAGCTGGATTTCTGGATGACGGGGGGCAGATAGCATTTTAAGTAATTAACAAAGGCACGTCAGACACCTCTAGATGTGCAACTGCAGATAGCAGCAGTTTCAACTTTACTGAGCTTGTGAAAGGCCAGATTGATTAGGAAGATTTGTTCAGATCATGAATCCTAGAGACAGTGTGGAGGTGATGGAGACTCAGACTTTAGGTCAGAAGGAAAAGGTGGTTGGAGACCAGGCTAACCTTGGCAATGTGACCGAGGGTGGGGACGACAAAATCTCTGGGACTTTCGACTGCAATGTCTGTGGACGGAGCTTCCCGTTCCTTAGCTCTTTATCGCAGCATATGAGACGACACACAGGTGCACGCCCTTATAAATGCCCTTACTGCGACCACAGAGCCTCTCAGAAGGGCAACCTCAAAGTTCACATTCGCAGCCATAAACTGGGCACGCTTTCGAGCCATCATAAGAATGAGGATGAAGAGGGTGGAGCTGAGGAGGAAGAGATGAGCGTTTCAGAGGGTCTTGATGGCGGTACAAGTCCAACTAAAAGCAGTTCTGCTTGTAACCGGATGATCAATGGGGATAGTGGTGAGGAGAGTCGCAGGAAAGTACCTGCAAGGAGCATGAAAAGAGACAAGTCCGTAACAGGCCAGCGACCTTACTGTTGCCGTCTTTGTGGCTATGAGGCCCATCGAGAAGACCAACTCCTCAGCCACATTGAAAAGGTTCACATCACAGCAGACGCTGAGGATGACACAACTTTTAAGGAAGAGGCTGTGACTGAACCTGATGCCATCCAACCACAGACTGATGGGACCTTCCCATGTGAGACGTGTGGCCAAGTCTTCAGCCAAGCCTGGTTTCTGAAGTCGCACATGAAGAAACATGCAGGGATCCTGGATCACTGCTGTCGTATTTGTGGACGACGGTTCCGCGAAGCTTGGTTTCTTAAATCTCACATGAAAACACACAACACCAAATCTAGGTCACGGTCAAAAGCAGATCTAGCTGAATATCCTGCCACCATCAATGATGTAGCCCAGGATCCTGATATTGTTACTTGCTCTGTTACATCTATCTATCACATGTGCTCTAAATGTGGGAACCTGTTTCACAACAAAGAAAGTCTGAAAGTCCATGAAAGGGTTCATAATCTTAGCTATGGCAAGAAATCTCAAAGCCAGTGCATAAGCAGTTATGATGAGGATTCGCCGGCTGCTAAGAAACGTTTTCTAGACTATTTACAACTTCAGCCTGTTAAGGAAAAGGCCCTGAATGAAGAAAATGAATGTGAGAAGATTCTAGGTCAAAGAATCCCAGAGCTAGATCCAGTTTGTAGCTACCAGGCATGGCATTTAGCCACCAAAGGAAGGGTTGTGGAGCCAGTGGAGCCTAGTCACAAGGCATCTTATGGAGGAGGAAGTATGGGAGAAGAGGCTCTTGCTGGAGCCGCTGTGGTTTTTGAGAAGGAGAGTAGTCGTTATGTCCTGCAAGGTCAGGAGAAACGCAGCTCAGGCAGACGCTGCAGCTCTGGGCAGGGAAGTCATGCCTCTTCAGGGGACCGGACACCAGACAACCTCAGTGACTCAGAGTATCGGCCATCATCTCGCCAAGACCGGCGACGGTCATCCCAGTCACAATCTTCCTCCAAGTCCAATGAGTGCTTCGAGTGTGGGAAGGTGTTCCGCAGTCGTCATCAGATGATCGTCCACCAGCGAGTCCACAGAAAAGATGGAGGCAGGGCATCTGTGGGAGACAAGGACAGAAGTGGTAGGGACGACCGATGGGGCTCCACTAGTGATCCAGAGTCAGTCTCCCCAAGTCGTCCTTGCACCCCAGGGTATGGAGACTCTCCACCAGCCTCCACACTTGGAGATCAGGCCTCAGAGATGGGAACTGCAAACTCTGGAGAGCTTTCAGGTTAGTCAGCAACATCTGTCTATTTCTGTCTTTATTTTTACATCTGAATCTTTGATTCAAAATGTTCGGCTATAATAAAAGAAAAAAACGCAATTAGGTTAAGAGAACCAAACAAGGTTTTCAAATAGTTATGGTTTGAGTATTATCATATGATATCTGATAATCATGTCTGGTGAATCTGGGATTCAGTATTTTGTGATTTTTAGCTAGGTCCTGTGACATTAAATTAATTAGTCATAACACTAATAACTGCTTTATTTGACACAATCCTGACTCCATTTGTTTACTTTATTTATCTTTCAAATAATAGTTTAACACAGATGCATACAACAATAAGAAAACAATAAGTGTCTTCTATGTAAATGAACACTGTAAGCACACAAACAGATTTTTAGTGGCAGAAATGACCAGCCCTTTTCAAGCCTCCCACTCAGGCCTCTGGCTCTGTCACTCTGTAGTAAACATCTGTTGATGAAATGTGCATTGTGTAGGTGCAGCTCCCCAGCTCACCAGTCACTGTGGAGTGGGGATGGGAGCCACCATGTGGCAAAATATAGAAATGACATCATTTGTTTATTTAATAAGAGTGCTGCCTACAAATCCTATCAAATACAGTCAGCCTTTACTGCCTTTACTGGAAATTCTGGCTATAACGATGCAGTTATCCAGTTTCACAGAGCAATAATGGTAGCAGTGAGGTGAAACTTTGTGTCTGTCAGTGGTATGTCAGCAGAGCAGAGACAGAGCAGAGGGCATTTTTGGAATGCCTATCATTTTTTTCACCTCCACAATCAATAAATACTGCAGAACAAAATAAAGCCGTCCCATGCAATGCCAAAACATTCACTAATCATATCTTAAATATACTAAGGGACAGACATGCTGTGTATGCAGCATGTCTGGCTTTTGTCCTTTAACTTTCAAACAGACTTTAAGACACTAGATTGCAAAGAATTGTAGTGATTCTTTTCCACTCCCTGCTAGTACAGACATTCAAAAATAGCAGCAACATTTCTTCAGGCCTGATCGAGCAGTGTGTGCTATTTCAGGTCTTCCTGTCTCAGGAAACTCCCCTCACCCCCCTTATCTTTGTGTGATTTTTTTTTCTGCCTTTGCCATGGAAATCTGTCTGTGTGTTTCTCTTTACTCTTCACTGATGTTGTTCATTGCACTACAAGCAATTATTTGACTTAAAAAATAAAAACATGCCTGTCCTACGTGTGGTTAGCTTCTCTTATGATGTCAGTGCATTGTCTTTGGACACCCTGCTGTCTGGTTAAAGTAATTTCATTCTTTGTCACTTAAATGTACCGTTTTTTTTTTTGTTTTGTTTTTCTTCTGATTTGGTAAAAAGATTTTAAGCTTTAGTGAAATGTAAAAATGTAATTCAAGTCTGTTGTAATTATTTGCAAAAATTTAATGAAATGTATTAATATTTGTACCAAGGCCACTTTACTTAATAAGATGTAAGAATTGAGCACATGCCCAAGGAATATTATTACCAACATATAAAGAGGCCCCTGTCTTCTTTCTCTGTACTCTGTCCTATTCCTTCCTGTTTCTTTTGACTCTTCACTAATCTCTAAGGTTACCTTTTGTGACACTTCTACTGTCACTCATCCACTCTTCTTACCATTGAGCCAGCCAGGGTGCCTGTTGTCTGAAGGACTGTTATTTATAGACACCTTTCGATGGAGAGGGGTGCAAGCACTGCAGAAAGACATGCTCAGAGGACACTGGTCCCCAAATACTCCCTTATAGCCATTTACCTACATTTTGGGAATGCAATTGAGAGGAATCAGTGTATACTGTATAAACAGGTCTATGCTTTTTAAGTTTAAGGTATATTGATTAAACAAAAGAAACATTTTAATGTATTTCCTTTGTTGTAGACAGTGCCCTTTTTTTGCTGTTGAATGCAGTGACATAGATTTGTTATTTTATCCACCTTTTAAAAGATATGTATCACTGCTATGACAAGAGTGTTTGTACTTTGGCAAAGTCATCATCCACTCCTGGACAAGTTTTTTGGTTTAGTTTGTTGTATGCGTTTGCGCGTGTGAATTTGTGAGAATCTGGAGAGTTATTTAATCATGCACTTTAATTACTTCAACTCTGAGCGGTTGATTGATTATTACAAGAACAGTATGGGCCTTATAAACAGAACACAGCAGTCTTACCACCCTGCCTGCTAAACTGCCCAGTCCTGGCACTTCATCTTGGCAGAGCTTGAGCTGTTAGTGTTGGCCAGTGTTGCCAACAGGAAGCCAAATGAAAAACAGATGGCAGATTACTGGTGTTGTTGTAAAACTGGGTGAGGTGGTTGAGAGTACAATAATACCCCACTTATAGTATCAGATCTTTTGGTTTGTTGGAGATTGAAGTACTGTATTTTTTTGTGTCAATTATATAAGCTTCCATGTTTAGGGACTGATGGTTTCATGTTCAACACCTCCATTTTAAAGATTTCTTATTAAATTTCACCTTAATTGAAAGTCGTTTTAACAGCCACTAAACCAAAAAACTATAATTCCTGTTATTCTTATTACTACTGTTTTTGTTGTGAAAACAAGAAACAACTTTTCCTGTGACAAGTGGGACATATGCGCCCCCTTGTGGAGAATCTATACATGTTCATGGCTGCAATCAATATGTGAAGGAGTAAATACATTTGATATCAACTGGGTTTCTAGTACATACACTTAATAATTGAACTTTGAAATCCTTAATAATTTGTTTATTATATTGTGTCATAAACATTTCTTTAACTCATTTATTCTTGTATTTATTTTCAATTTGTTAGTAGTTTCACATCAAATCTACACATTCAGACACGATCTTCAGAATCAGTCTTTAAAAGCTGAATGTGTTGTTGTAAAAACAGAGATTATGACATGGCTTAATATTAATTAATATTAAAATAAAAAAATTACAAATTAATTAATTCATAATTGAAAACAATCTAACTGTATTTCGATATATTTTTTAAACACAATATGTGTGTGTTTGTATTAGACTATTCCCTCTTAGTTTTAAGTCTAGTATGACACATAAGGTTTGGTTAAGATGTAAAATGAAAAAAGAAGGTATGGGAATGATGAACAATACTGCAACCTGGTGGCTACTTACTGTAATTACCTGTGGTTGCAAAAAAATGTGCACTAAGAAAATGAGGACTGACTTTCTACTGGTAGAAGAGAAAGATATTTTCTGGACAGCTCCTTTTGCAAATACTGACCTTTATATTTTCACATCTCTTCCTTACAGATGAGAAGCCTTACATCTGCAGCCTGTGCAACTTTGTTACCTCAGAGTCACAGGCTTTTCTCACTCATGTTCGTGTCCAACACCCACCTGCTCCTGAAGATCAGCCTAGTCCAACTCCCAGCTCCAGCATGGACAGAGGCACACCCAGTGGTTATCCCAAACTGAAGAAAATGCTTCTCAATGGGCTGAAAAATTCTGCATCCCCTCCAGCTCACCATTCAGCTCAATCATTCCCGTTTGATCCCAGCATGACCCCAGTGAATCTTTGTGTAAGGGCTGATGGCACCAGAGGTATAGCCTCCTTAACTGTGGATAGGAAGAGCCTCCCGAGCCACAAGTGCTCCTTTTGCTCCCACTCCACCCACTACCCTGAGGTACTCTGGATGCACCAGACTGTGGCCCACCGCATCAACAGCAGTAGCTCCAACCTGGCTCCTAAATGGGCCTTTAAGAACAACCCAAAGAGCTATAGAGACAGCTCGTTATCGTTTAGGAGACGAACTGGTCCCCCACCAGTTCTCGGGGGGAAAGAGTGTCCACCACTGCAACCACTCATGCGCACCCAACGAACCCTTTCTCCAACAAACTCCAGTGAGGTGCTAAAGAAGGGCAAGCCAGCCAGTCAAGCAGCCATGCCATCATCATCATCATCCTCCTCCTCCTCCTCCTCCTCCTCTACCCCCTCTCCCATGCCCTCCAGGGGTTCCTCATCCTCCTCAGGCACCCAAGCTGGGAGAGTTCCTGTACAGCCAGGCAGCAGCAGCAGCACTGTCAAGCACACAGAGGACCAGAGTTATCCCTCGCGCTTCAGGCCCAAAGTGGATATGTACCCCCGGGGAGGATCACGATCATCCTCCAGCTCCTTAGAAAAGAGCAGTGGTTCCCTTTCACATTCCCCAGCAGCAAGCCCCAGCACTGCAACAGGTTCCAGGATGGCTGACCGCTATGTGATACCTCAGGAGGGCCTTGGCTTCATGCTGTCCAGCAAACACGGCCTAGCAGAGTATAGTCGTGCCAGAGGCTCCACTCATCAACTGCTTCCTAAATCCCATAGCCAGGACCGAGCTAACATAGCAAGGCCCAGCACCATCACCCACAGCTCCACAGCAGGACATAACTATGGAGCCTCCCAGGCACACAGAGGAACTCTGCAAAGTCCCTCTTCTTCTACTTCTTCTTTGCCTTCTGAGCCTCGTGGAGATTTAAAGCAGGAGCCAATTGCAGAGACGCCAGAGATGCCAAATGACATCCTCAACTTCCTCAAAAACTACAGCCCCCATGAGCTGGCTGCCCTTTATCACCGCTGGGGTGCCGCCAATGCCCTGTTGGATCCCACCGGTAGGAAATCATTTCAGTTTTATTACTTTTGCTGATTAACATACCATATATAGCCATGAAATGTGGCTTTTGTAAGAGAGTCCTGTGAAAGCACTCATCATCAGCTCACATATAAGATACCCAAAGGTCTGAAAATGCCAAATATCAAGAGAAATGTTTTCTAGTGACTGCATTGATCCTCATAGATCCACACTTAATATATGAGCCACATTCAATCAGGTATAAATATTTATCCACTCTCACACTCTACCACACAAGCTCATCATCCTGCACGGAGTGAGTGACATAGACATGGACTGCTCCACACAGGTTTGCTTAGTATGATACAAGACTAAATCTAGGGCTGCATGTGTGTCTGTACATGTGACCGTATGTGCTCAGGTTTCTAAAAGTGGTGTGTGTGTGTATGTTTTATTTTTATTTTGTCATGCCATAGACGTGAGCGAACCTTTCCTACTCTCAGGTCTGCAAGGCATGCCTCATCTCCAGCTCCGTTCGCCCAGAAAGCTGTCGCAGACTGTTTAGGTCACAGCCTTGCCTGACGAGAGACTCGCACAGATGTGAAAGGAGTGGGGCAAACAGAGAGGGAGGGAGGATGAGAGGCAAAGAGAGAGCGAGAGAGATGAGACAGAATAATTATGCTACCAGCTGCTTTGCAGATAGTCATTATCAAACATTCGTAATATTTGCCCATTTTCAGTTGTGTCTCTAAGGTCAAGTGGGGCTGTATAAAGCCAGAGGTCAAAGACAACAGCCCCAGAGCAGACGCATGACATTGTTGTCACCCGTCCAGGCGTATATCGTCAAGATCCGCCTTAGCCCTTTGAGTCACATATTATAAAGTGACCTTTTTTGAGCAACTGAGTCTTTCCCTCTCCCTTCTCCCGCTGTAATATTTTAACCAGTGTACATGTGTGTGTCTGCTTGTGTTTGCTGTCCAGCTTTGTCTTGTCTTTCATTAGCGCATCAGTGAGAAGGGCTGGCGGCTCAGCGTAGAAGTAGAGTATCCAGAGGCCACCAGTCGGGCTGCCAGAGACACTCTCTGTCACCTCCTCATCCTCCTCCTCCTCCCTGTCCTCCTTGTCGTACTGTCCCACCCCCACCAACACTCACCACTCTCCACATGTGCGCTCAAACACACTCAAAAATATACACAACTCGTGGGTAGGACACTGTCCAGGTGTGTGCTGGCCGTGATGGTTATGGTTCTGATTTGTCAAGTGGGGGTTTTACATGTAAGCATCCCCCTCACCCAAAAGCACCCACAACCCCCCGGGCCTATTATGTCAGTAAGAGAGGTTACAGAAGTGCATATGTATGTACAGTATGTGTGCAAGAGTATATGAATGTGCTGTCACAAGCTCATCAAACAAAACCAATAATCTTAGAATGTACAGTATGTCGTTTCTGCTGCAAGGTGTCTCTCAATCAAACCAAAGACAAATGACCTTGTTTGATGATGTCGGGAAGCAGATTGGGATCATGGGAATTGTTGTCTTGTTCTATTGACATATTCCTCTGTGCAGTTGAGCTTTACGGGGAGAACTACAGCAGCAAAGCAAAGGGCAATGAGTCATGATCTATTAGGGACAAATGAAAAAAGAAAAAACAAGAACTTGCACTCCTCACTCTGACTCTTCATAAGGGTTTGCCCCAGAAGGTATAGCAGAGATGGTTAGTTATTTTCAATAGAAATAAGGATATCTATGGAAGTATTATTATTTTATCCTTAAATGCTCTTTACTCCCTGCTATTCCTGTTTTCCTGTCTTTACAAAATAGTCATCTAAATGATAAAAATGTAAATGTCATTACATTCCCAGCCATAGGTCTCTTTATGCAGAATGGCCTCTATTATAGATGCTCAGTATGTATTCCTTCTGTTTTACTAAACACAGTTGAGCCTCATGTCCCTTAACAATTAATTTCTTTGTGACATTTTTTTCTTGTACTGCCTCATTATAGTTTCAGAACTTTCATTAAGTACGGTTGCTTGGAAATTGGCTTTCCCTTTTTAACTGGACTTTCAGCAAATTCCATGTAGTATTAAAGCATATTTAAAAAGTTTTTACTTTTAATTTTGAGAAAGAAATCTATATTGGCTGTGCTAAGAATTGGGACAAAGAAGTACAAGTTGTGTTTTCATTGTGTAAAAGAAACGGAGGTTTTAGATTTATGTGACAGCGTTAGTTCTGATTTATGCATTTATATGCATTTCTGATTTATTTCAGAATAACTTAAGTGAAATGACACAAAGAATGTACAGACTATGCGTTCATCGTTTCTCAGAAACAAAGAGACAGGTAGGAGGTTGGAAAGTTATATTCATCAACAATGACTGAACCTCTTCACCACCCAGGACGAAAATGATTAAGAGAGGAAAAAAAAATTTACATTTCGTCTTGTCATGTGACAGGATTTATGAGCTTTGATGTCAACGGAATTCAACTAGTTGCTTTCTTGGACCTTTTAAAGCATTGAAATGTAAAGCTGACTTGTGCATGTGAGTTTCGCTGCATCACTGCGGGTGTTCGTGTGTGTATGTGAGCACCTGCATACGTATCCGGTGCGTGTGCCACAACCGACGAAAACACACATAAGTATAATTCTTGAAATACGTACACATACAGACACACACACACACACACACCTGACATGTGACACACGGGCAGCGGAGCAGGCACATCACAGCCGGGGCGTTTTAATTGCCTGTAATTTATGCAGAGTGTGTGTGTGCTGTGTGTGTCTGGCTGTCAGCCTCTGAGATGATGCTGTGTGACAGCTGCAGTCCAGCCCCTGGAGCTAGCCGCTTATAATGACACATTAGACATACTAATGATGCTCACGCAAGTCCACCACTGATGCTCCCAACCTCCACCACTTCAGCCAGGCTCTGCACTCTATGCACACCCACTCACTTTGTGACCATCACTGACCTTTATGTTTCCATTCAATCTCCGCACACACTGCCACGCTAGATTGTCTCCTCCTCGGGAATAAACTATGAATAATGTTCACCTTTTCCACCAATCATAATTGAACCAGATCAAACAGGAAATCTTATTTTCTTGTGAAAATATTTTTTTCTGTTGGGATCCATACATTGAAAATAAAAGTGTAAACTCAGTGCTCTTTGAGCTCTTTGTTATTTTCAGTTCACATTTCATTTCAGCAAACTCCATCTAATCAAGACTAAAAGATTAAAAAAACATCCCAGAAATTTTAAGAGAATGTACTTTTTTCAAATTTCATATGATGGAATAATACTCCAAGGGTGTTTTTAACTCCTACAGGTCCTAAATTAAGGAATAATCATATCCATGTTCAATTACTGGGCCTCCTTTATACAGAGATTTGCTCAATTCAACAGAATGAGCTCTAAAGCTTTGCTCAGCATGTCAACCCATGTGTTTTAATTTTCCTTCTTAATCAAATGAAAATCACAACTTTTTTTCTTTTGTTCTTTTGTCGATTGTATAACTGTAAGTTTCTCCCATTTTCTCTGTGTTTGTGTGATCAGGGATGCTGAGGTCCCTCATGCGACAGGGGCAATATGTCTGTCAGGAGTGTGGGAAGAGTTTCAGTCAGCCCAGCCACCTGCGCACACATATGAGATCTCATACAGGTAAATACACCTAACATCAAAACACACTAAAGGGAGTGCAGTGGCATATCCAAATCAATACTGCGTGTCAGTGTGTTGAAAATGTCTTTACCTGCTTATTGTGCAGGTTTGCAAAGAGAACCTGTCACTGTGCATGCGACCGTTTCAGCTCCTGAATTTCAAGACTCCCAAAACAGATCATTAGGTTCGGTCAAACCTTTCTGATATCACATCCTGATAGCATCAACAATAAAAGCTGATGTTTTTGGCCTTACAGTATTATAAGAAAAATGACCAGCGAGTTCACAACAAGCCGTCATGGAAAAAAGGTAGAGAGAGTTCAGCCAAAATCCTCTCTTCCTCTACAGCGATGGAAGTGGGTGGGAAATATCGGCGGCATTTTGTCAAAGTGTTGCCTGATAGCTTTTTTTCCCCTGACTTACAGCCCCTAGCTTTAATGCGAGTTATCAATGTCATCTGCAGGAACCGTAGAAGAAGTTCTGCAGGAAAAAAAAATAAGGCGGTGATCAAGCTGTGAGACCATCAGTCACTGAAAGTGCAAGACAAACATTGACAAATGAGATTAGCAAAAGCCAATGACTGTACTGTGCCTGAGAGAGGCCTCAAACCTGTGGAACAACCTCATTAGCCACTTGTTATTCATGTATTAAAAGATGTTCCCATCTTTTGCCACTCCTTCAACAGTCAGTCATTCCTGTGTCACCCGTGTGCACACATCATCACCCACACAGCTATTTATCCACCCAGAAACACTCACATGAAATATAGAGAATAAATGCACGGGGATTCACATCCCCGACAATAATTCATCGTCTGACTCTCCATACGTCGACTGTGCTCCTGCTTTCTCCAAAATAAATCAAAACGGATCTTTTTGTTCAGTTGAGTGTGACAGCCAGTCTGTGAGTTCTTCACCGCCCTGGGCTGGGCAGCTGTCTCTATTTTTTAAACTGAAACATGACTTGCGCCGGATACTGACCTGTGACAAATTGTATACATTATTAATCACATGTCAATTAGAGAGATGGAATTGTGCATTCTAATGAAGCAGAACAGCATTTGTCCATGCCAGCATCATGAATCCATTTGCATGCGTCTGGATGCCATTCACTAAACAGCTTGATTTAGACGTCCTACCTTTTTTTTTTTTTTCAACTTTATCCTGTACCCGGCTACTTCTAATTTCCTCCTACTTCTCTTTCCCTTTTCTGCATTTACCTTTTTTTCTTTTTTATTATTACTTCTTTTTGTTTTTATATATGCCTTTTCCCTGTGCCTTCTCTCTTTTTATTTTTCCTATTTCATCTTTTCTTACACTTCTTATTTTCGTACCTCCCCCATGTTTAATACTATCTACTTTATTTTTTCCAATTAACTCTTCCATCTATTTCTCCTCTCCTCTCCTCTCCTCTCCTCTCCTCTCCTCTCCTCTCCTCTCCTCTCCTCTCCTCTCACGTCCATCAACCAAGTTGGCAGTGATCACAGTAGACAGTGAGTTAAGTAGCTTCTTTATAGAGAGTGTGAATGATATGTGGCACAGCCAGTGATTCTAAGTGACAGAGGGCAAATGGTAAGTGATGCACTGCTCAGCTTCCCCTGAAGCCCTGCTGTAAACACACATACACTGCATTAACACAGACACACACACACACACACACACACACACACACACACACACACACACACCAATGCACCAGCTCTGTAAACGCTGGCCAAGGCTGTAATTAATGTTGTCACCAGCAGTTGTCTTCAGCATGGACGTGCGCACGCAGAAAAGGCCAGCCACCTCGAGGCCTCCATTAACATGCGTCATATTAAATCACTGACCTGCCTTCACCAGGTTCCATCGTCATCATCACCACCATCATCACCATCATCATCACTGCCAGCTTCCCTCTATTAGCAAGGGTGCTGGTGGCAAATGCTGCCATGTATGGACGGTGGTGGAACAAAAAAAAAAAAAAAAATTGCTTGTGTGGATCTGGTAGAGCTTTTAACCAAATGCCCTCCTCCTCCTCCTCCTCCCCCATCCTCCTCCCCCCACCCTCCTTCTTCCCTCACAGTTGGGTTTGATTTTAACGGACTCCACAGAGGTACTGACGCTCACACCACCGCTTCTGAAGCTCCCAAACAAGTATGTGGCACAATGGCTAATCACTGGGCTCCCCCCCCACATGGCTTCTGCATGTCTCTACTTATTATTACTGCTTCCGCCTCCGCATGTGCGTGTCTGTGTCAGTCCTGCACTCCTCATCGTTTTGTTTTCTACTATTTCATGTGTAAGAGTCACATGTGGCACCTCTGCACCTGGCATTAACACCTGGCAGCCTCACAGCCCAGATTTTCGTTTTTTTTCCCTTTGTTGCTGGATCACACCTGAAATCCAGTGAATTACAGTTTTCATAGCGAAGTGTAAGGTCAGTTTTGGTAAATTTCATGCTTTGATTAAACTAGGATGATTAATTGTTTTTAGTCATTTAGAAAGAGCACCATGACACTTATAAATGTTGTTGAAGAACCTTATTAGATGAAGGCTTTTATTAAGTTGCAAAACACAATTGCTTCCTTTTTTTCTATCAAAAGTGTAACAATGTCCTATTTCAATTAGAGGGACTCAACAGCATGTTTTGGATACATTTAACCATTTTTAATCATTTTTTGCTTTTTAAACAAAGATAAGGAATAACAGATGAGTCATTTATTTTACAAACAGTTACAGGTAAACGTAACATTGGCAGGAGTTTTTGGTGTTCTTATCAAAAGTTTAATTGCCTTTAAATCCAATCAAGTTAAATCAAATAAAAAGAGAATGCCACTTCTCTGGGCTCCGTTTACAACCACATCACAATCTGCTCTACGATTGGTGACTTTGACCAATCACAGGGCAGTTCAGGGAAAGAGGGCGTTCTGGTTGGCTAGTCAGCCAAAACTATGGTGTGTTCAGTTTCAAAGAAACAAAAACAGGACAGAGAGCTGTAAACCTAAAAAAACATTTGTGGGGGACGAAACCCAATCATCAGCTGACTTTCTAGCAATTCTTACATCACGCTATCAATTCATGACATTGACCACATAGCTCATCAAAAGCCATCACAAAGACACACTCCCATCAGAAATCTCTCCACAGAAAAGCTCCATCTGATGGTATGAGAAAGAAACTAAAGCTGAAATGATAAGTTAAGTAATTGCTTAGTTGAATGAAATCCTCTGGCAGCTATTTTGTTTCACATCACAGTTTCAAGCAAAAGCAAATGTCGAGTTCCAGCACGTCAAGCAGGAAGGTGTACTTTTCTATGTCTTGTATGAGAGTATTAAAATATCTTTGTGTTTCACGATTGTTAATCCAGTTCACTCACTAATTAATAACGGCAACAATCTATAACAAAACGTAAAGCTGAGAATTATGTGAATAATGATACAACAGTTTTTTTTTAAATCAAATTGCAGGAGCACCTCCCCTGTAGTTCCTTTAATGATGTCCAGAGTCAGTGATGGAGAGAAGCATGAAGGCAGAGCAAACAGGAGTAAATCTGTTCTGATTTGACATTCGGAGAGACTTGGGTTCTACACGCTGCACCTCCATCTTAATTAATCACATGAATCACACACACACACACCCTCATGGACTCAGATTTACCACACACTATGAATGATGGGAGCAGGCGCGGCGGAGGGTTCCAATTAGATGTAGTGTTGACGCTGCTTTACGGTGACGATAACCTTTAGTATAATGTAGTGCACCGGTCCTGTCAGCGATGTTCCCTCGCTGGGTGGTGTCACGGAGGTTCCCGCTTTCCTCTCACGTCTCACCCTCGCCCATCTTTCCAGCTGTTTTTCTTTCTTTCTTTCTTTCTTTCTTTTTTTTTTTTTTTTGCTTTTGATTTTTGTGTGATTAATTATATCTTTTTTTGTTTTTATCGCTCTCCCTTCCTTCCTTTCTCTCTGTTGTGTTACTGATGATGTATGAGAACAGCTATATTTCCCTGTTTCTTCTTTAGGGAGAGGGGTGCGGGAGGGGCATGGGGACTCATTTGTTTTCCTGCTTTGATATTCCTCCATTTATCAAAATGATAATTAGGTGCAATTAAATGGCAATCTCATTTGTTTTGTTCAGGTGCTTGTTGCTTACTTTATTATTATTATTATTTTATTTTTTTTGCCGAGGTGTCTGTGCCATTGTAGGTCAGTCTAATTAGAAAGAGAGTGGTGTGTGTGTGTGCGCGTGCGTGTGTGCGGTGGTGGGGGGTCACTTGGTTCGGGTGATTGAGAGAAATGCATAGAAAGAAAAGTAGGACTATTCACACAGTGGAAGTGTTGCACTTCTCTCCAGATGGCAGGTAACAGAAATGGAGAGTTAGTCCATCTGGGTCAGCATGGAGAGGCTGAGTTCACTTTTATAGTGTAATTAGGTGTTAAAAAAAAAGAGATGTGATTGCTGTTCTTGACCTGCATAATGTTTCCCTACTTCTCATTGAATGCTGCCATGTGTCTTGGTATTTGTTTTTCTGTATTCGTGTTGATTCCTCTGCAGCAAGTTTCGTCCATTGTTTGTGTCATTGTGTGCTCTTCTCATGTGTCTCATGCGTGTTCACAGTTCACTAAAATGTCTTGTCCTGTCCAAATCCTATTTGCAATGTTAACTGTGTCCTCTCCCTGAAACATTAACTGTGTGTGTGTGTGTGTGTATATGTGTGTTCCTCAGGGGAGAGGCCATTCTGCTGCCAGCTCTGCCCATACCGAGCCTCTCAGAAAGGGAACCTAAAGACGCACGTCCAGAGCGTCCACCACATGCCTTTTGACAACAGCCAGTACCCAGACACACGGAGTTTACTACTGAGCCAGGAGGAGCGAGGAGCTATGGCTGCCAAACACCCACCGACACCACAGTAAAAACCATAAACGCTCTGGTGGACTCTGATCTAGACTCGGGGGCAAGACAACGCACTTGCCATTCTTAAAAAAAAAAACAGAGGACTGCAAGTGGGACCCAAGACACAGGATTTACCTGTTCAGCCTCTCCTCTCCACCAATCATTCTCCAATGATCCTGGAAGAATCAGTGAAGGTTCTTGTTTTTTTTTTTTTTTTGACAATTTTTTAATTTAATTCTAGCATAGAAGCTAGAATTAAAGGCTGTGTTAGGCAAATTTAAAATCCCAGAATAAGGCCACAGAGTAAAATTCTGATTTTCAATTTTCAGTGGACAGAGAAGATATAATGAGTGATAATATAAGGTGTTTGTAGGACACCTGCCGCTCAACATTTGATTTTTTTTTTTGTGTGCTCATTTTAGTCTTTTTTTTAGTGTAATGGGTGTTAATAATAAGGAAGTTGTATTTAGATGATGCAATGGAAAGTTTTTATAACGGGTCATCAGAAATGAAATTATCCCCGTTTGTTGCCAGTTTGGACATCCCAGCAAGTAAACTTGCCCAGTGCGGGGGGGGGGGGGGGGGGTACTTTGAAAGAAAAAAAGGGGTATGTTGAAAGAAGTAGAAAACGGAACTGCATTTTGTGCATTTTTGTGCATTTTTATCAAGGACTGTGGTAATGCATGGTTGCTGTAGTTGCCTCTTTCTCCCTTTATTTTCTAGCTTTATTGTAGGAGTTTGTTAATTTCTCAGGACACCAATAGTCGGAGATGACATGAGAGAGGAGAAGATGCTCTGCACTGATGTCTCTGATGTCTACAACAGTCAGCTGAGTCAAGTTCCTCTCCTCAGTGCTCCAGGTCATGGAGACAAGACTTGCTTCTCTCTGTGTGCTTTGGTGTGAGTGTGTGTAAGTGTGTGTGGGTGCACAAGTGTGTTAAACTCACTTCCCTTCACTCCAAATTGCAATGACTACTCTGAGGCTGTACAGCTGATGAGTGAGACTGTGTTGAGAGAGAAGGGATTACAGGGAGAGAGAGGGAGAGAGAGAGAGAGAACACTAATGGGGGTGTCTGCTTTAGTGCTCATTAAAAAGAGTGTGCGTTTTTAATAGCCAATATAATTGAACATACCACTTTTATGGTCTTTCAATTATTGTCCATTTAAGAGGAACGGACTAAGTGGAGGCAGTTTTCCTCCACAACTCCATCAAATTATGGAGCGTTTCCCACACTGACACTTCTGACTTTGAGTTAGACAGACACCAAAACAGTGGGAGTGACATGAGGATGTTAGTGGATTGCACAGATTAAACTCCAATTCATGTACTGCATGTGCTGAACAGAATATGGTACCAGGCTTGAAAGGATGCATCTTAACCCATTGCAAGGTTTACGGCCTTTTGATCCTAAAGCATATGGTATGTGATGAAATGAAAATCAGCAGCACACAGTAACTTAACACAGTGGGCCATGTAACAGGTAACAGTGACAGTTTAATTAGAGCTAAATGAGAAAATGAAATAAATACATACCCTATGAAGGAAAAAAAAGGTGTGTTTTCCCACAAAATTCTACATTTTGCTAAGATAGCTGTAACCCTTTTAATACTTAAGTATGCATGTTTCCGACTTGTCCAACTAGTGCTTTCGAAACTGAAAACTCCAGTTCACTGAACTTGATGAAATTCAACTGACACCGAGTATCAACCAACATGTGCACTGCATATTAAGGTGCATATGTGACAGAATAACCAGGCCATTAGGAGTCGACTTCTTTATCAAAACATTTCAAGTTGTAAAGTCTTGGACTGTGATGTGAATTGATGTGATGTGTTTTTTTAAGAGGGAAGGAAGGAAGAGGGACGAGGTAAAGAGGTCAAGCTTCCAGAGACTTCCAGGGCAAATACGAGATTTTGAGACATTACGAGGCCTACTACAAACTGTAGAGCTGTCACAGCCTTAGCACAAGTGTGTGTGTGTGAGAGTGTGTATTGATGCATGTGTAAGTGCGTTCTCCTCAAACCTCTCCATAGTGTTGGTTGTCTAGCTTCTGTGTACTCCAGCCTCTCTCTCGATGCTTTGTATACTAGCCTACCTCCTCTGCAATCAAAGCGTGTTTTAAGTTTGTTGGTTGGTTTAAAGGTGGAACTGTTCTTTACAAGAATGAAATGTTCTTTTCTTCAGGGTCCTGTGCTTGCCCCCCCCCAGCCGTAGCAGAGATTGAATAAACCAGTCTTTGAC
The DNA here is from genome assembly GCA_016785285.1 of Brachirus orientalis. Taxonomy (NCBI): domain Eukaryota; kingdom Metazoa; phylum Chordata; class Actinopteri; order Pleuronectiformes; family Soleidae; genus Brachirus; species Brachirus orientalis. The sequence goes on from JAFBJR010000425.1 coordinate 6,105,037, forward strand.
ATGCTGGGACAAAGGAAAAGGAGAAGGAAAACAAAAAACAAAAAACAAAAAAACAACAAAGGCGGTTCAATGTTGTTCCACGTTGAAGAGCAGGAGAAAAAAAAGGTTTTGCCAAGACTTTTATTTGTATACATAAAATCAAAAATCTCACCAGTTAAAGATTATAGAGCAGACTGCGAGTACTGTACTTCCCATCTATTTTGAAACCTCAGACGTTTTTACACAATGATGAAACGGTTGCTGTACCAGAGGGTTGTTTAGATATGCATACAATACTGTGTGCTTGAATATGCCTAATAATACACACATGTGTATGTTGAAGGTGTGGGTAGTGAAAATACTTGAAATGGATACTCTAACCTTTGTGGTAGTGTACTACTAATACCAATGTACAGAATTCCCTTTAAGATGAACTCCTCAGTTATGAATTTGTACTCCGAAGTGTGACTTAGAAAACTATGAAGTGGGAGTGAGTGTATGTTATATAAACTCTATACAGTATCTGTAATCCAGTTTTACCAAACCCTTTATATACAGCAGTAGAAACCAAATGGCATTATTAGTGCACATAGACTAGGTTACTGCTTTGACCGTTCTCATTTTGTCCAGCTCTAGCTACAGTTTCCTAAAGACTGTCTTTATTGGTGCCGGCTAACACACTTCAATGTCATTTCTGCTTTAGAGGCTTTAGGGTGATTCCATAGATATTATTGACAAACAATTTGTTCTGTGATGGCTGTGCGGCACAGCTTTTTTAGCTATGTTTCCTCATGAGAAGTTTGATAATGCTAGGTGCAGCAGTGCAGTGCTTTTGTTTCCATGAAGATGTAAGAGTGTGTTTTTAGTCTTTATCTTTGCTAAACTGTAGGATTTGTTCAGTAGCTAGTCATGGCTGCCCTCCCAGGTGCTGGCAGGTTTTCTTTACTTTTTGGTTGGGTTTAAAACATGCCTCTTAAATTGTATTATTTGTGTCTGTATTGCTTTTTTATTATTTGTAATGAACGTCATGATTAATTGACCCTAGAAGACATTATTATTCCAAATGTACTTGGTTGATATCTGTATTTATTATCACTTTGGAAATGATTAGAGGAGAGAGGCAGGCAGGAGCATTCGATTCGATTTTTGTTTCTGGTTGTTTTTGTTTTGTCACGTGTTGTTTTCAAGCCAGCAAGCCGATGTGAAAGCTCTACCTCGTCTGAGCCATTCTCAGTTCTGTTACACTTTTGTACATCATTTCAAAAAGATGTAATGTCATGTCCACAATAAAGACACACAAAAATGGCACCTTTGGGTGGTATTTCTTTCCTTGTTCTTTCACAGTGATGGAACACACCCAAGTTTTGATGAAAAAAAGCTCCTCTGTGTTTTAGATTTTATTTTTGACTAATGTTTGTGTACTCTCGGGGTAATGACAAGATTGGAAATTGTGATTTAGTGTCTTGCACACACTTTATTCTTGCCTTCAACCTTGTGGTCATCAGATGTTCAACTGTGCTGGCAAAAAAACAGTCTGGGTCCATCAGTCTCTACATGTTCTCCTTCAACCCAGGACTTAAAAAAAACATGTGAATCATGGGACGTACATTATATTTTAAGTTATAATGTGAATAGTGTTTTTTATCACAGTGAGATCTGTTTAAAACAAGGAGTCAGTTTGGGAGTCAAACCACCACCAGCACTTTTTCTAGTGCAGGCTCAGAACGTTTGCATTAGTTACTCATCAGTTATAGTTGATGGGTATATAAGTCAAGTGGCAGACAAGGGTGAATAACCAACCTGCCAACCAACAGCAAATGTGTGCCAACCCACTGGTATAATAAACTGATTCCAGGGACAAAAAGACAACTACTCAAAACTAAAGAAATCCTCATACCTGCATTTACCTAATTAAAGCTCACCAACACTGACCTGCTCCTTCAGTATAGTCCAGTGTCTCTGATTGTGCCCCGTGGCTGTGACTGAGCTCCACACATAATTCCATAAGAAAGTGAAAATAGTCATGATTCAAGAACAAGAGTTGGAAACAGATCCGACGTAAGCCACACTGCAAGCTGTACAACTGCTTTCATGGAATGTGATACATTTGATGGATGGTGACTCTGATGTTTGTCCGGACCCGTTGGCACCTTGATGTCCGTGTGTGGTCGCTCAGTTGAAGTCGAGTGATGAGAAACCCTCACCCTTCAACTATGGGGAGACCACCTAGGGATTTGTTGCTACTTTGCCAGTCTCTTTCATGTTCGGTGTCTATGTGCACCATCTGTCTGTCGGTTTGAGTGACAGCTGAATGACGGGTTCCCTCTGAGAACATGGCACATGACGTTAATGCCAGGCAGGCCTGCAGGCTGAGAAAACACTGCAGCTGCCTGTCATTCTCCCCAACCTCATCAGTCACTGCAAAGACAGATGTGACGGCCCTGAGCTCCCAGGAAAACCTGTTCGCTGACATCTTTTCTTTCTGTCACACTGTGGAGAGAAGCCGACTGACTGATTGACTGACTGACTGACTGACTGAGGTGGAAAATTTGCTGAACGTCAGACTGAGTCAGATTTGATGGATAAGTGTGTTGGAAAACAGAGTATGTGGTTTTTCATTTTTCCTCGCCATCTCCATATGTCATAAGGGAAAGGTGCTGTTCTCTTTAGAAGCTTTAACACCGATGTCACCATATAGGTGTCAACAGATTCCACACGAGATCTTTTTACCTTTTCAAATGCATGCCTGTAACTGATGCCTACGCTGACCCATTCAGATTGGGATGGATTTTTGAATCTTATTCTGACCAAGTGGAAAAAGTTATACAATATGTAGACCTGCAGATTGTAATAGTGTACTGTTTTTATACCTCACACTTAAAGAAATGTAACACCAAGAAGAAGTATGATTGGACTGTTTAAATGTGTTAATTTATCCTCAATGGAATGATCATTATGTCGCGGACTTGCCTGCAGTTTTGTCAGAGCAAAAATCAGAGCTTCTTTAAATCTAACTTTAAACATGGCAACATTTAAATCTAAATTTAGTTTCAGGCATACTATGAAATTGTATTGTAAACATTCTATTACTTGCTGATTTTACTATTGTGACTAAATTAGGTTTGCTTAGTACAAAGACTGGAAACTGAAAACTGTGACCCTGTTGTCTAAGGTTAATTAAATCACCTCTACATCTCACTAGGCAACATATATCCTTTGTTTATATATCTGTTAAAACCATGGTGTAGAAGTTGCAGATGTACATGGGGTTATGTGTTTTAAAACTAAATTAAATCATTGTACAAGTGAGTAGTAATAAATTGCACACTTGAAGTGTGTTTGTGACCCTTCAAGATAAGTGGTCCTTTATATTAAAAATTTTTTTACAAAAGCATATTGCAGTAAAATTATTTATTTTATTTGATATATTTTATCTGATTTTTACTCTCAGCCAATTGCCACAGCTACACCAAAACAACCGGTGCACCAAATGTTCATTGGGATTCTTTAAATTATCTACACACAAACTCATGTAGCCAAGTAATGCTCCACAAAGCAACGTTCATCCATGTCTCCCAGTATCTCTCTCATTATTGCTTTATTTAAGAATGAACTGCGGTCATCCCTCTGAAGTAGGTTTTTCACTTTCTCGTAACCCTTTGAAATGCTGCTGTGTGGAGTGGAAGCCAGAGGGCATGATCTATATCTGCCACCAGGGAGCACTATCCTTCTCTAATGGCTGCTAAACGGCCTTCCACAGGAGAACAAGGGCCACATCACAGACCAACTGGCACTTATACGTACAATAGCTGCTGCAGTGTGGGTAACGGAGGGGTAAATAGACTTAAAACATACTACAGTGTAAATCAGCACGCAGGCTTGACTACAATATCGCCACCAGAGAGTCCGACTCCTCCGCATTTCCTAGGCAAAAGGCCAAATGCATTTACAACACTTCAAGTGTCTGCGACACAAGAACGCCCTCTCCACTGTGAAATATGTAAATATTGCACTAATCAAAGGGTGGTGGATTCGCAAAATGCCACGGAAAGGTTATGACCTGGAGCCTGCACTAATAGGGGAGTGAGGGAGGGGGTGAGGAAGAGGAGGATGGAGGATGTGTTGGAGGGAGGGGTGGGGGGTTCAGTTGTTTTGGTGGAGTGGGGTTAGGGTTGGGGGGGGGGGGGGGGGCACAGGAGTGACAGCTACCACAGGGGGGGGGGGGGGGGGGGGGGGGGGGGGGGGGGGGGGGGCACAGGAGTGACAGCTACCACAGGCGTTTCTCCTGCCTGAGGAGGACCTTCACATGCTGACCTCCGCCTCCTGCACTCCAACGCTCTGACAGTAATGAATAGGAAGGGGCTGTTTATGCATATCAAATGTTATTTACTCTCCCACAGTCAACTGTAGCCACAGAGGATAGAAAAAGAGAGGAGTAAAAAAAAAATAGAAAAAGGAAAAACAAAACAGGATATTCCCGGAGAACGTGGGCTGCCATTAGAATAACGTGGTCAAGAATGCAGAGGCCTCTGCGGTGCACTGAGGTTAATCCATCCATCGCAGTGAATTATATGACATGGATTTAGTGGGGCTTGAGCTCGACTTGCTTTTAAAATGCTGCACTGCTCACTGCCTTGATTTTCATTTGAGATTCGAGTGCTTGACAGATACCGAGTACCTACATGAAAACAAGCCTTTGTAAGCATGTAAGTGAACTTGACAATGAACTCCTCTTGAAATCTAGCTCGCACGATTATTTACTTCACCAAACTAAAGTCTACATCCAGAGACAGAATCAGGGGAATGTTAACATACATTCCAGTCATGAAGTATATTTTTAAGCAGGATTAATTCTTTTCCACATTGACATGATTGGTCTTAAATAGTGCAAACCTTAAAGCCAGAGGGAGAAAAAGCCGAAGTGGAATTATTCAAGGGAATGACGTTCGACGTCCAGCTCAGGGAAATGACCTTGAGCGCGAACAATGAAGAATCAGCCGCCACAAAACGTTTGTGTTTTTCCAGAGCCTGCGTGTCATCATCATTGGTTTAAGGCTCAGCTTCATTTTCCATCACCCCTTGTGAGAATTAGGTTGGATCTTAAGTATGTAAATGAGAACCTATTCTGTGCTCCCCACCCCTCTCTTATATGAATCCCAGGACAGACCATGACATTTAACATCGCCTTCACTAATTTGTGCTTAATAGCCAAAAAGTGATTAGAATTAACATTAATGACATTTCATATGTTTCCCCTTCTACATTCATTACCCCTTCTCGGCTACAGATACTAAAGCAGTTAATGCTGGTGGCAGATTGTTGCAGCTTAAATTTCACGTTACATTTATGGCAGGAATCTTTTAGTTTTTTTTCCCCACTTTATTTTTTCCTGCCCTCTTTGAAAGAAAACAACAAGGATGGAGAATTGGGGTGGGGGTGTTCATGCTCATGAAGCCTTTACGTTAGGAATCTATTGTATTGTCACACCCTCTTTACCAATTGACACGAGCATCTCAGAAGATTAAGAAAACAAAGAGAGGGTCGTCTAATTTCTGGCTTAGTGCCTGTTCTATCACCCTTCTTGGTGAAACTAATGCTGTCTGATTTCTCTTCCTCTTTAGCTTCTTCAACCTCATTCTCTCAAGAAATGTTGCATTAGGCTATATATATCTTTAACATTGTGTTTTCATCAAACAACAGTTAGTTTGTTTACAAGACACCAGAAAACAACTTATAACTGTGTTAGTCTGATGAAACCCAACTTTGAAAATTTGTAAACTTTGATTCAGACCAGCCAGACTCAAGCTGGCCTAGGTGTTCTGCACACTTCCAACCCCAGCTAATACCTGGGTATACAGAATAATTAGACAACAGTGCCCAAAAAAAGGGTAAAATTCAGGCTGGTAAATTTTTCAGACTGACAGAGAGAGCAAATTTATGCACTGTCAGTTTCAAGACTTGAATATTTTCAGGTTCATGGAGGTAAGACTTGTAATAGTGCTGAAATAGTGCATCTAATAGTAACAAGCTGAAAGAGGGTATTTCGCCCCCTAGTGGTGCGGAGGCAGACACACTTTATTCAATAATTTGATTCCACACTACTGCTTGATTCCTGGGACAAGGGCAGTGGTCAAAATGAATGGCGCAGTCGAGTTACAACTGTAGCTCAACTTGACCGAGCATGGAAATGTTCTGTGTCTACAGCTCTCTGCCCTCCCGTCTGGTAATTAGAGGTGGTCTCCAACCTTGTTCAAGGGGACCTGGCTTTTCCCATGTGTTTCTACACTGAGGTCACCCAGTCCTGCAGCAAACATGTGACAAAGGTGATTCGACATCGGCCTCACCTTTTACACATTTCTCCATGAGAGGATAGTAATTTAACTGCGATGCTGCTTAGAGCAAAGGCTTTATTTAAGCCCTAGTTAACCACAGGAAGTTCATGTTTTTGTTTGTAAAGTGACAGATTTGATTAAAAAATGCATAAAATTAAAAAGGAAAAATTGAGAATTTGCACAAGCTGATATATTCAGTAGTGTCTACGGGAGTGAACCATTTTTAACATTTTAACACACACACACGCACACACACACACACAAACACACACACGCACACACACACATACAACATCAATAAAAGTCCAGTTTACATGGGTCTACATTGCCTCCAGGAAACCATTTCCTCACACTCTTAAGTCTTACACTGGAAAAAAAAAAGGCTTTCACTTTCCCCCACCTACTCAGCACTTATATGTTACCACACTAACTACCGGCCATATACATTCAGTTTTACAGTCTTGAATGGTGTAGCAATCTCACTTGAGTGGTGTGTGTGATAAAGTTTAGCTTTAAGCACTGCAGGTGGTGACCGACTGACACGTTTCCCCCCTGGGCGTACTGATGCTGCATGTGCTCGTTGCTGAAACTGTTCAGTATTGCAAACACATAAAGAACCATATGCACAAACCCACCAATATGGTTTCAAATGATATCCACCTCCCGTACATACTCGATGGCTTTAGCACTTCCTGTCCACCCTAACTTATGCAGAAGCAAACAGAAGAAGACACTGCTTGGGAGCTTTTTGGGCCTGTATCCGTGTGGAAACTGTTCACTTGTTAACTACTAGATATTACTTGTAATCTGTGCACTGTGCAATTCTTATGTACATTTACCTCCATATTTTGTTACCTATTGTGTTGTGCTCTTTGCATGTATTCTATGTTATGTCAGTTACTCTAACACCCCGTGATGGCACAGTCCAAGCACATCCACATATTAATGCTCTCATGCAAACTGTATAAACCTAGAGGAAGAAATAATAACCTGACACTTTTGCATTCGAACCAAAAGATGCAGTGTTTCAATAGTTAAAAAGGTTCGTTGGTGACATTTTGCTTTGGGATTTAATTGCAGAAATGGAATATACCACCAATAAGTGTGTTTATAACAGTGTATAATCTCTTTAAAATAAAAATCATTTAGTATTTGTTGCCTTAGAATAAGCCTTTAAGGCCCTTGCATAATGTAAAGGTTATGCAAGGTTGCCATCTTGGGCCACAGCATTTCTACAGCAGCTTGAATGGACAAACCAGTCAAAGTGTGTGTTTCATATTTTAAAGCAGAAGCTCACCAAACAAAGAAGAACCACATCCTCTCTAGTATGTGAAGGCCACTATAGTTCCCTAATGTGCTTGAGAAAGGGAGGGCTTTGTTACAGTCTGTAGTCTCACCATTAGATGTCACTAATTCTTACACACTACATTTTTAAATTTTATTTGGAGGACTCTTTACGGAACAGTGTCTTCAAACTTTGCTGTTTGTCACATGGTAACATTCATATGGAGGATGATAAGGTGATGTTGTTGCAGAAGGAGAAAACACAGAGGATTGTTATGGACAAAGAGAGAAGTGGGGGTATTTCAGAGTCGGACAAGGGGGTTAAATGGGTCAGAAGAGCTGGGGGTGATCATGGGTAATGGCAGGGACTTTGCTGCTGACAGACAGGCCAATCTCCCGCCTGGACAGACTCAAGAGAGACATGTCAGTCTCTGCCGGCACCCCGGGCCAGCTGCACTACCGCACTGCTAAATGTGTATTGGCAAAATGTCGGTGCCAATGCCATTAGCCAGCAGACTTAAATTCCCCTGTAATTTTCTATGGCGCTCCACATTATTGGCACCTCTGATGGGTCGAGTATTTGAATCCTGGTTCACTCTTAATGGATGACTCGGGGTGGTGAGCAGTGGGGCGATTTGTAATCGCTCCTACAAGACACACATGCATAGATGCACACGCAGAATAATTGACATCCTTTTCCTGGACACTTAAATGTTTACCACTTGCAACCATTATCCTGACCTTATCTTAACCCTACCCTTAAACATGTCTTCACCTAAAATTTACATCTTCAATTAAGGTACAAACAATATCTAATAATACATGAGCATATATATTAGTGTTGACCTTCACTGACAAAATTAATTTCTAGTTGTCTCATGTTGTCTCAAACTACATGGATCAACCACAACAAAAAAGGACTGACCTACTGTTGTGGCTGAACACACTTTTGATAATGCTAGAAATCTCCCAGTAGGGGAAGCCCATTTTTAAATATTAAAGCAGTGGTTCCCAACTTTTTTTCTTTTATCGTGACACTTTGTCCCATTTCAGATGTTTATGAGCTGTTAACTGTTCCAGGAAAGAGATATTTCCCCTCTAAACGTCTCAGATGGTTTCATTTAAATGAGACAGGGCTGTTTGAGGCCCAGGCTCCACCACATACAACAGTAAAATGCACTGATGTATCAATGTTAACAATCCAATATAGGAATCACTCAGAGACCTTTTTTATTCAGACAAGTTTTAGTTTTGCCAACAGTGTCTAACTTGTCTACATGTCTGAAACGCAGAGTTGAAAAACAAAGTCACACATACTGTACATTACCACCACGTAAGGACACAAAGACAGGAGTAGACATTTTCTGTCTACTAGTCTTGATCTGAGATAAAGCGTTTGCCAATCTGATCTTCCTCATTAGCTGTACAGAGCAACAAGGACAAATGTACATGTGGTGTAAATGTGATAAGCATTTAATGTAACTTTTAATATTTCAGCTTAATTGTCCCACGATCATTATACAATGGTTGGGGGGGGGGGGGGGATTTTAGGGGGGGGGTATTTTACATTCTCCTACCATCTGTGACCTAAAAACACATTATAACTGCTAGAATTTTCATGAGCCAATGATTGTGGAGTTGTTTTGGACTCTTGTGGGATTTGTAGCTTTGAACGTCTCTTTCACAATTTTTGCAAATCTTCCACTCACTCTGCTTTCCCTTTTCCGGGGACGTTGGCCTGTGTGTATCGAGGGAATACAGTCTTCATCAGGCCAAGACAAACACCCTCAGTAACACACACAAAAGTTAAATAACTATATACAGGAGCAATTTAGCGGCACTGTAATTTGTATACAGTGTTTGACAACCTTGCTGGAGAAGTTTTCACCCCAGAAATGCTAAGTAGTCCCAGCAGGAGTCAGTCAGGAAGAGGAAAGGAGCTCTTTGCTGTTTAATGTATTCTTCAGGAGCCCAAAGGCCTCAAAACACTGCATGTCTGTCTGTACTATCCACATTACACACACATACACACATGCACACACAGACACAGACACATGTACACACACTCATATCTGTCGGCAGTCAGGCTCTGAAGGAACACTGCTAATGGGGCTGTTTTTAATGAGCCAGGAAGAGGAGAGTGACCCTACGAAGGTGAATATCTCTATTTCTCTCGGTATTTTGCTGTGTGAAAGCATTTCAAACACACACACAGATGTACAGGCATAAAGCGATGCACACAAGTCCCCCATAAATTTATACAAAGTTGCTCTATATGTGTCTAATTGTTTTTAACTGCCATAATTACTTTCAGCTATCACCTCCTTCGTTCATCCAATCCTCCCATCAGGGGCGAACATGTGTGAGATATCAGCAGGCAGAAATGTGTGTTTTTTACGGCTGGAGAGTCTGCATAAATTGTAAGGGTTTTTAGAAAAAAAGAGCCCCGCAGCAAAAAAAAAAAAAAAAAAAAAAAAACCTTTGCAAAGCTGCAGGAGATCCGTCGATTTCCTCAAGTTCCACTTCACGTTGCACAAGACGTATCCATCCCTAGACAACCATTTCACTTTATTTCACTGATTTTTATGATCTTTGCCAGCAAAGGGTGTTAGAAGAAATTAAACAGGGGAATGAGGCAGAGGAAGCAGTTCTGTGAACCGCCAAAAGATGGCACACTATGTATGGCTGGAGGAAGGTTGTGAGGAGCATTGTGGCGGCTGTGGCGTCTGTACTTAACCTAGAACCTGGAGAGCGTCTGTGTTTCCTCTGCTGGGAATCTTCTGCTTCTAGGATTCATAGAGGAGGTGGAGGAGGTGGAGGAGGAGGAGGAGGAGGAGGAGGGAGAAGAAAGAGCTGGGTTGGTGAATGGATGTCATGCTTCTGCTCATGTTGCTCAACAAGCCATATTCTGCCTGCTTTTACACTAAAATGAGCCTGAGGATATATAGCTGTGACATTTTATCTGAGGGCCCCCTCCACCACCACCACTCTCCCCCAACTTCATTTTGTCTGAAGAACATGTGGAGTTACTGTGCAATCTGACAAGACGACTAAAAATAATAGCTATTCTGATGATTTGTGTTTTTAGTGTCTCATGCAGAATATAAATGTATCAACTAACCAGGTAGGACATACTGTATGAGTTAATATTTTTGGCTCCCCAAAAAATATGAAAGGGGAATGAAAACGATCTCTTCATACATCATTTTTTAAATAGATTTGTCATGATGCATCCTCATTAATTCTACCAAAAATTGTCTTTTTATGGGAGTTGCTGATTTCATTTAATCATTCTTTTCTCACGCTCCTGCAGCGGAGTCTGTTTTAAATTGGTACCAAATATTTCTTTTTTGCCAGACATGACGGATTGGGACATCTCTTTTCTGGGGGGGGGGGGGGGTAATTGGGGGGGGGGGGTTAATTGGGAAGCATCACATTATCATTGTTACAAAAATACATGTAAAATGTGTTCGCTAAGAAAGGCTTATGATTCATGACTCATGCCAATATAAGCACACTCTGATATGAATCTATTATTTTACTTTTTTAAAAATGTAAATGTTTTAAAAGTCCTACAGACTACATACATTTGCCCTTTTGCCACACAAACGCCATTCATTTAGACATGTTCTTACACACACCACACACAGGTTTGCACAGCTATTGTTCTTAGGACACTGCATTGGCTTCCATGCATTTGAACAGCCTCATAACATAACCACTTAATGCCTAAACTCTAACCCTAACCTGAACCACAAATTAAATCTAAGAATGAAACACAACCATTTTTTCCAGACATGACATTCTGCCTTATTAAGACCAGGTTTATGCCAGAAGAGTCCCTTAAAACATAACAAATACACAGACACACAGACACACACACACACTACAAGTCCAGTGACAATCAATGTGACAGGTTTCAGTCGCTCCTCAGTGTACACATCCCCTCTCAGACTCTCTTTTGACATATGCTTGATTATCTCCTACAGCCACACACACAGAGTGAGAAAGAGAGAGAGAGAGAGAGAGAGTGACTCTCCCATGGCCACTCTAAGCCGCTCTGAGCCATATGAAATGTAGTCGGTGCAGGAGAAACCAGATACTGCTCGCTGTGTCACATTACGTTTGCCGCCACCCGTCAGGAGCAGGGCCTGTTTGACTGCCAGACATTATGACAGTGTCAGTCATCCTGTAGCCCATCAGCAAGCTGTGGGACATAGAAGAGAAGGAAGAGGAGGGAGGGGTGGTTACGTGGGTGTGTGCTGGGATTGGACCTTTACCACGGGCTCACTGGAAGGTGGCAAGGATGGGAACAGAGTCCTGTATTTATAAGAAACATGGGACAGGAATCTGATATTATGAGAGAATATGCAAACATATCCTCATTTTTAACATTCAGATGCTGAAAAGGTGATGGAGCTCATTCACACAGCTACATCTGCTAAGAGGGAGGGTAGAAACATTTTTTTTTTCAGCTGATCCAAAGCTTTAAAGTGACTCAAGTGGCTTTCTAACCTCTTGAATTATGCTTGTGTGTTTGTGAGTGTGTGTCAGTGCGTGTTTGTGTCTGCCTTAGGGATTTGACAGCTGGCAAGTTGGTGATTGAGCTGCTTATCCTGTCAGACCTGATGGCTGGTCCTGCATTTTTATTCCGTTTCATGTTTTCTTTTATGTATTGTATATAGATATGTATGTATATATTAACCTGAGCTGCAGGAGGCCGTTTGTCAGGCCTGAAGGAACGCAGATAAAAAGGCCACTAAAAATGCCCATGACAATCAAGGACACACACTCATAAACAAACACAGCCACACGCAAACCGGTCCGCACATCATACTTCCCATAAACACACCGAAGATACTGTATGACTGAAGCCCGGTTTGTCAGGTCTCCTGACAGCACCGTCAGAGCTGCGAGCTCCCATGTGGCCTGGAGAGTTTCCAGACAGCAGGACAGGAGGACAGGAGGACAGGAGGTCTGGGCAGCTGCAGCAGCGGCAGCAGCAGCTCCTCATGTCCTTGCCCTGCCCTGCCCCCCCCCCCACCCAGCCTCATCTATTCCCTCAACTTCAGCCTCACCCACTGCCTCTCACGGTGCAGGACAGCAACCCTCAGAAGAGACCGGCAGGATGAGTGGTGATGGACAGGTCGTCTCTGGTGTGAACCTCTCGCCCTCGCTGGCCAACGTCATGAACAGACAGCTGTGGCATGAAGCAGCAGGAGAGGAAGTTTGGCATTGTATTGTCTCTGTACGTTGCTATGCTGTGTTTTATATTTGCCTTGTGGGTTTCATGTGTCAGTCAAATACTGTGTATGTAGACATTTTTCTTTGTGTGATATCGGCAAAGCTCTTTCCCTCATCTTCTTAGGTGCAGTGATTATTAGTACTCACAATGAAACCCTTTTTTCCCTTGTCTCTTTATTTACTCTTTGTTAAAGGGATAACCTCTTTCAGAGTAGCAAATACCAAAACTCTCACAGCGTACTGTAATATTAGTACCTGAGACCTGTAAATGTTTATGGTATATTCAGTGGTTGAAGGAACACTCAGCTAGATTGTATTCGAAAAAAGACCAACACAAGGTTGTCAATACATTTCCACTTAAGTAAAGGTAAAGAGGGAATCAAAAGTAAAAGTACTGATTTTAAAAACAGTGATTATGGAAGTAATATTATTAAGTACATCATTGGCCTGTAGCATTCACTGTAGTTGGTTGAGATTAATTTTTTTTTTAATGAACACATTGCAAGTGTTCATGTATTTTGGTGACCTTAGTCCCAGCCTGAGCCTAATCTACTGAGTCACTACACTTTTCTTGATTATCTGTGAAGTATTAGATTTGTTAGTGTTTATTTACTGGACCTCAGATACTTATTTAGAGGAAACAATGGGAGTAATTTGGAGGACAAAATGGAGGGACTCTTCACAACAGTCCGACATCATTTTTGAAACAGAACTGCTAGGGAACAGTTGTTTTCACTTAAAAAAATCAACCTAAACATGAAGCATGTGTTTCTATTATAATATGTTTGTTTGAAGAATGAGTAGAAACTGTGATAAATGCAGTCCTTATGACATATATACTGTAGTGAGATAAAAAAAACAAAGTAGCATTACAAAGAAGGACTTAAGGACAGTAATATTAATGATCCACTGCATTGCATGCAGTACAAAAGTAAATGTTCCGAGTTACTTTCCACCTCTGCATACCCTTGCATGGATCTGCTGAGCACTTCAAATGCAGTGTGCATTTGCAGACAAATACTTGCCTTCGGCACGGACTGCACTCACAGATGCTGTCAGTCTCCCTCATAGCCATTCCATGTATCACTACCTCAGAAATGAAGGCCCTCTCCCATGAATGATTAATAAACAAACCTATTAACAATGCAGCAGACATTTCACAAAAGGTTCATTTTCAGAAATACAATCTCCCTTTTGTTAATAATGTCCATTAATCATGTGAGGATGTCACTTAACGCAAGGTTAATGAAACTCTGCTAATGCCTGGCTAATCTATCCCCAGTCAGAAAGCCACTGTAAGTGTAATTCCTATCCCTTTATACTATTTTCCCGAGGATTCTTGCCATGTGATTGATGGATGCGGGACAAGGGATGTCCATTATTTTTAAGTGGAACACAGAGGTAGAATGTGGGGTCAGCTGTGGGCCGAACACAGAAAGCTTTACCTGTCCAAATGGCTAATGAACCAGTGACAAGATATATGGGAACACTTTGGAGGGGAGAATTTAAGTATGACATAACAACTTGTTAATGGATTTATTGTGGCACTGTGAACCACTCATTCACAATTAAGCATAATATTTGTGGCCATCCTCCTATGACACTGGAGCAGAATATTGATGGCGGGTGCACCTTTGTCCATCGATGATCTTCACCTGTATGGTTGTGCTTGTCAGTTTGGCTTGTCCTGACACAGTGCATTTTGGTTTTTTAATGTTTTTTGTTTATTGTGTCTATGTAAGCATAGCGTGTTGTAAGCACAAAATTAGCAGAGCTGTGTATTTTAATGTGAGTGTCTGGTGCCAGCTGAGCTGAGCTGCAAGCTGTTCAGAGAAGCAGATGAGAGTTTGATTGTTTGATGACAATGTGAGCCTTGCATCTCTCTTCCTTTCGTCTGCGTCTCTGAAGAATGCTGACATTAAACGTTTGATGTTGGCATGATGTACAAATAAAAATTTCACTGGTGAGACATGTTTTCTTATTTCCCTTTTCTTGCGTTTTGACAATACATTTGTTTTTCTGTTGTTTCCACATTTGCTTTACCCTGTTTTATTTTTTTTTATTATTATTATTGTTTTATCTCTCATTTGTCTCTTTTCAAACTAGAGTCACCAGAGTAGCCCAAAAACAGAAAATTCACTCAGGGTTGTCTGATTTTAGGAATTAATGTTTTTCCGTCGAGCACCTCTTGGTTTTCAATAGGAGGTGTATACAGCATGACGCTACGATGCCACAGAGTGGAGGTGGTGCTGGTAGAGGAGAGGCAGGTCAATATGAGTCCTAATAAAGCGTAAGTTCATTTCCCCGCTGCACTCCCCCTGGCCACCAGCCGCTCCATATACAAGTCAAATCGGCTTTTTGCCTCCCAAAGCCCTGTGATTTATGACCTGGCTCCACTGACCAGACCAGCTAGTTTTCATTTTTGTTAAATCACATGGCCCCTTAAATGAAACTATTGATTTAAAGTCAGCTTACTGAGGATTTAATTTGTATTTGGAAAATTAAAGCAGGTAACGCTTTATAATTTCACACCACAGTGGAGTGGAACCAGTTATCCCTGGACCTGTATCTCAAGAATAGACGCTAACCCCCACCCATGCAGCCACAAGCACACACCTACCTCCCCACCCTGCACGTTTTTTCCTTCCATCTGGAATCACTGGCCACTTTGTGGGGCCATTAATGAATTTTGGACAGGGAGAGGAGGGATTTATGGCTCTGGGACTGCAGCCTGGACTGTCCCATACTTAGTGCCCTTTTGCTCATGGCTGCTGCCACAGCACATCAGCACTTTACTTCTGTGTTTTTGTGATTATCTTTGACCTTGTCTTTGGTCAGTGTTGACTACACTTGACTTTCTGCTGGTCATCACCTCAGTAGTTGACAGTAGACAGCTCCAGTTGCTGCCATTTCACCACACAGAGATACACAAAGACATTCTTTTATCAACATATCAAAGACTTTGTGTCAGTTTATTTGTTTGTTCACTGGTTTGTCAGCAGTGTTCCACTTTGTATGAAAACTTGGGGAAATGATGCATCAGTTCATGATAAATCACGATAAAGAAACAGACACAGAAGCAGGAACATCATCCCACATCGTCTTGTTTCTGGTATTTGCACGGCAGAGGCAGCTTTGTTACCCTCTCCATCACGTGTTATGATTCCCATTTCGACAAAGCATAGAGGAATGACGTGCCTCACCTTTTCAAAAAAATTACACTTTCTAGCCAAAAGAGGAAGCTACAATTACAACTCGAAACATGGTGACACATTGGTTGCTCATTGTCCCTCATTTGTGGGGGAAAAGACTGGCTCACTGTCGCCTTGTCTCAGCTTAGTCTCCAGGTCTGTTTGCACCATCTCCTCCACTGACACCATGCCAGATAGGCATCCCGCCTCGCCACCCACCCGCCACCTCCCCCAACACACACATACACACTCATTCGCTGTGCCACCAAGCCCCTCATTAACCCCTCCCTTTTCCCGTGGCATTGAAAAGGCGCTGTCTTTAAACCTGTCCCTGCATCTTCAACAGAGTTTTCAATAGTGAGCATGTGGGCGGAGGGGTGGAACCCTTTCTCTGTGCCCCCGCACTGACTGTTTTATATTATATTTAGTAATAATAATCACAGTTATCGCACCTCCTCCTCCTCCGCCTTCTCCCCTCCGTTTTGTTAGAGCCTCCCGCCAGCGGGGCGGTGGGACGGCATGGCTGTCTCTCCAAGGCCTCCTCACCTCCGAAAGGGCTGTGTGTGTCGCTCACCCTCCATAAAGGAGAGGGAGGAGCAGTGGGTGGGGGTGAGAAGCTCTAGGGTGTCATTAACTCCTTTCTTCTCCCCAGGAGGAAACAGCAGTTTGACTACCATGATCCTTGCCCCCCCCCCCCTCCACTCACCCCCCACCCAGCATCCCTACACCACCCTACTTTGCCCTAACCAGCCCTTTCACCCTTCTTGCTTCCTAGTATCCTCACATGCACCCCCACCCCTGAGGCGCTCCATAAGTGTTTATTAACACGTCTTTGACTTCACTAGACTCTTTAAACTGAGCTAACCCCTCCACCCACCACCTTCACTCAGACGTCACTTGAAGCCTTCGCTTCCTTTTCATTATCAGGGACCTGTTAGAGCTCGGGCTTCTTAACCTTTTCGCTCAGTTCATGTTCCTGTCATTTGTTTTTGTTGCCCTCACATCTGTGTATGGCAGAGACAGTCATTTTGTTAGTCCATTAAATATCAAAGGAATGTTTTTGGTCCAAAGGCATATGGGACAATTTCATATTGTAGCAACATAATTACCTGTATTTAGTTCATGATATGTGATTAATCTTTTGTGTTTTGTTGACAATGGCTTTATTTCAATATTATGTGGAGTCCCTGTAAGACCGTATATGTATAAATAATAATTGCAAAAGTATATATTTTCCTATTAATGCACAGTGCTGTCTTCTGAACTTATGGATGTGTACAGTACACCTGAGCTTTATACATAACGTCTGCACTTTATTCTTAGGACCCTCATAAACATAATGCATTCCATAGACTCTTACCCTAACCTTAATAAATACCTAACCCTAACCCTAACCTCAACCTAATCTCTAACTTTTTGGTCATCACAAAGCCACAAATACAAGAACAACCACACACACAGGTTTGTGAATCTATTCTACTTGGGAAACTGTATTAAATTCCATTCATATGGACAGCCTGAACAAAGTATTACCTGTTAATTTCTAACCCTAACCATAACTTAAACACAGTTCAAATCTTAAACTTAACCAGTTCCTCAGAAATTAGGGTCTGAATATAAGGAAATGAGGAAGTTTTGTCCCCGTGATGACTAGTGGTCCTGACAATGTCAGCATTTATGCCAGAAAAGGTCCTCAATTCGTAACAAATACAGGAACACACACAGTGACAGTATTTACTGTATGTTTAGGGGCAGAATCCCAGAGAGGTTGAAACATTAAACCTTCCATAAACTTTTATAAAAAGTCCAATAAAAGAAATCCACTGGAGTTATTTGGTATTTTGGATGGTTTATATACACATATATATGTGTATATATGTGTGTATATATATATATACACACATATACACACACACACACATATATATATATATATATATATATATATATATGTTTACTGTTTATACTGGTTATTCACAACTTTAAAAACAGTGTTATTTACTTCCCTTGAAACAATACAGTGAGACGTGCACTTCAAAGTCAGACATTATTTTAAAGGTTTATGTGTAAATATGTCAACATTTACAGTTGATCAGAAGCAGCGAGACAGTGATTGTGAAAATAAAGTGAAAAAAAGGGGTTTTCTGTAATGGTTTGAAAAAATAAAAACACAACACAGTTTTCTCCTGCCACAAATTATGGTCCCTTTAATAATAAATAAGAAATGTATTAAAATGTAGTAAATCAGGTTGATATTTGAAAAATAAATACTTCAAATGACCACATCTCAATTACATACTGGGATTTAACCAAGTGGGATTAGTCTTCTGGATTACTTTCTATAAACACCATCGATCACAGAGTGAGTAAAGCTGCTGGTCAGGTCTGGATTTGATTGTTTCCATCTCTGGAGAAGGGCATTTTGCTGTGTTTGGGATGATCCAGCACAGTAGTTGCTGAACTGACTGTATGAGTGTCCCATAGGGAGATTGCACAAGGGTCTTTGGGCTGGAGCTGCCAAGCCCATATCTCTCTCCTCCCATAAACATCACAGAGCAGGGATGTCTTTAAAAGGCACTGAATGACATCTGGGAGTGGAAGAACAGTGTGATTAATCGCCACGTTGATTCTCATGGAAATCGCCCACGGAGAAAGAGGGGAGAAAACTGTGTGAACAGATTTGGGCCAAATACATAAGATGACGCACAGGGGGATTTTTATGCTAAAGTTAGATTGTGCTTAGTCTTATGGTAGTCCAATTTAAACATCTATAGCTTCTAAATTGGCAAATGAGGTAATGTCTCAAAAAGGCTATCGACCCAGATGTTTTAGCCAATTATCGACCCATATCAAATCTTCCCTTTGTTTCTAAAATACTAGAGAAGGCAGTTGTGAATCAGTTATGTGAATATCTGCACAGTAACAGCCTGTTTAAAGATTACACCATAGCACAGAAACAGCCCTAGTTAAAATTACTAATGACCTCCTCTTGGCCTCAGATAATGGTCTAGTCTCTATACTTGTCCTGTTAGATGTTAGTGCTACATTTAACAACATTGCTCATAAAATTATATTGCACAGACTGAAGCAGACTTTAGGGATCTCGGGTACTGCCCTCTGCTGGTTTCAGCCATACTTGTCTGATAGATTCTAGTTTGTTCATCTTAATTTCAAACAAAAGTTAATTATGGAGTTCCACAAGGCTCAGTGCTTGGGCCTATACGTTTTACCTTATATATGTTTCCTTTAGGGAACATTATTAGAAAGCGCAACATGTCATTAACCTTGCTCTCTCTCTCTCTCTCTCCCGTTTGTTCTTTTCCTTCCTGTCCTCTCTCTCTCTCTCTCTGTGTATCCCCATCTTGCAGGCTGCAGGATCCAGATCCAGTTTTGATGCTTTATTATCACTAACAGTAGTATTATTTTTATTGTTATTATGCTATGATTAAAAGTTGATATCAGTATAATTTCTTATCAACAATCTTTGCTGCTTTATTGCTTATATAAATGGCACTGTGGTTCTATAAACATGATGTAACTGATTTAGAACTGTCCTGTATGAACGATAGAAATGTTATATATCTGCTCCTGGTCTCTTTCTTCTGTCTCTAGCTTGCCTCCCTCTTTCCCTTTCTCTCCCCGTTAATGTCCCCCACCTCTCCTTTGTCCTCCATTTTTCTCCCCTACCGGTCGAGGCAGATGACCGCACATCTTTGAGTCTGGTTCTGTCAGATGTTTTTCCTGTTAAAAGGGAGTTTTTCTCTCTCCACTGATGCCTAGTGCTTACTCATTGTGTGAACTGTTGGATTTCTTTTCTCTCTGTAATACTGTAAAGGTTTCGGCATTACTATGTAGAGTGTCTTGAGATAATGTATGTTGTGATTTGGTTCTATTCAAAAAAAAAATTTGAACTGAATTGAATATCTTACACACAGCTTGATAAAATGGTGATAAAATGATAAAATTTGAAATTTCAATTATGGATTAGTTCTTGTGAAAAGAAGAAAACATTTTACTACCTGTACATAGTGATTGAGTGAGCAGCATCAATTAATAACAAGTGTTGTATTTCTGAGATAAGTGTTAGGCTGTAAACATAGGATTATACTTGATTTAATGGGGATGTTGGGTACTGAGTCAGTGACTCTGATTTCCCACAGGAAAAAACCTCTCTCTATTGTAAATGCTGTGCATGTACCAGCTTAGGTAATTCGTCCAGGGGATCATTCAAACAAACAGATCTCAATGATAAATGCGGACTTTGGACAGACAGAGACCGATGTGTATTCTTGAAAAAAAGTGTGTGTGCCACCGTTGAGGAACAGTGAACTTCACAACACTACTTCTTCATAACAAAGCCTTGGAAAGTTGAGGCTGACACCACCAAAAATGAATGAAAGTTCAATGCCGCTCTGAATGTTTGTCAGGAGGTGTAGTTTATACTGTTTGGCACAACTGCCTTCCCCAAGTCATAAGTCTATGCCAGCATTAAAAACAAATAGCTGAACAGAAAAAAGCAGGGTAGGAGGAAATTTGCCCGAGTGAGGAATTGATTTTGTCTGGCCCAAGAGAGTACTTCATTCTCGGTCACGGCAGCAGGAGGGCTCCGAGACGTGTTTTACTAACAGGAGAGCAAAGGCACCCATGCAAAACTATTTTTTAACAGCGCCTGGAAAAATCACCCTCTCCTGTGAAACATTTTTTTTACTTCTTTACAGATGACACAATACTTTCCAGTCACTCGTCAACATGAGCACCTCACGGCCACGTTCATGCATTTGCTAAAGGTGGACTCACACTGAACAAAAAGGATTCCACTGGAAGCGCGTCAAACTGAACACACTTGCCCCTAACACTTTGTGTACCGTGCTGCACGTGCTAATCTCTGTGTTTTGCTGTTAGACATTACTGTATTTGCAGCAGGCTATTAATTGTGATCCCAAACTATTATGGCGAGTGGTAATATATTTCTCCCAATGTGATTGAATATCTCTTTTCTTTCTCTATCAAAACCCAGGACACAGACACGTCTTCAGACTGTCAGCATTTCTGTCCACCTCAGCAGAAGCAGTGGGTTTTATAGGGCTGGTAAGGAGCGGAAAATGTGAATAAGCGAATTTGGAAAGCTTGACTCTCCTCTGCAGTGCTAATTTAGTGTGAGAGCTAAGTGGCTCATTTTTATGTGTACACCATTGTGTTCCTAACTGTGCAGCAAACAATTGCTGTTCCAAAGCAAAGAATGACACAATGTGAACAATGGAACAATGAGGACCTTTTTTTCCTCACTGTTGCTGCCTGGAGGGAAAAAAAGGATCCTTACCAAACAAAAAAAGGGGGGCTGGTATAATTATTTTCTAAGGCTGTGATTTGGAAATGTTAACTTTTTTTTTTTTTTTTTCAGGGAGCAGACACAATAATGCTATGCGCAAAAGAATGAGAGGTGTGCGCTGTTACACACCTGCATACACACATGAAAACACACACACACACTCAGGTGCACATATATACAACGTGTATCAGCCACCGCCATCTGATGTCATGTGTGTTGGTGTGTATGTTGACAGGGATCAGCGATGGGTGTAAAACATTTCGGGTCCCTGCTTTCCCCCACAGCCACAGCACTGACAGTGTGAGACCTGCCACTGAGCAGCCTAACCTGACACTATCTATCACGGGGAGCACGCAGGAGTCAATGCTACAGTGAGCACAACGACACACAATCTCCCTCACTGTCTACTGCACTCTTTCTCACTTCCGCTGCCTGGCTATTTCATTCCATCGCTGTGTTTTTATGTATGTCTCTTTGTCCCTCTGTCTCTTTTCCTCTCAAAGACTCTAAAATCATCACTCTCTCTCTCTCTCTCTCTCTCTCACACACACACACACACACTCAGGGATCCCTGAAAAGTCTTGCATGCATGTCATAAATCAAAGTGATCATATCAGTCTTGTGCGCAACACTGTATTTATTGCCAGGAATGATGATACAATAGATTTCATCCTCCCCTGTGCTCTGCTCGGTAACACATTATCAGTTGGTGTATCAAACTTTTGTGTATGTGTGTGAGTGTGTGTCGCTCTCAGTCCCACCCACCATACACTTCACTCTTTCCAAAGACCACCCCCGGGTGGCTCGTAGGCCTACATCTGTTTGTGATATACAGTGTAATACAACACCTCTCCCACACGCTGCATTGTCACAGATTCACAGTACGACAAGGAATTGACACTGTGTACTTTCCCAGAAAGTCTTGCTCTTAACAGCTGCAACCACCACCCCGTACAAACCCAGCCAATGCCAATCCCCCCCCCCCCC
>JAFBJR010000425.1:6127415-6159577 GCA_016785285.1 Brachirus orientalis
GCCAACCCCCCCCCCCCCCACCCCACTTCAAATCCTCACCCCGGTAACATGGACAGCCCATAATAGCAGACATGAATCTGTGTCTCCCCTTGCTCCAAACAGATGCTGGCTGTCCATAAATCACATGCCTTCATTTTGTTGAGGAGAACAAAAAGCGTTGTTTCCGTGGGCCTGGTAATAATCCCTGTGCCCCATGTTGTGTTTTGTCTCTGGGCCGGCTCTCGTCTCCCCTCTCCTCTGTCATGCTCGGGCTTCTCCACGTGCATTACAATAGGGGCAACCAGGTGATGTATATTTGTGTCTGGCCTGCCGTTAAGATTTCATTAATCACCCCAAGACTTGAGAGCAAGGCAGCATACCTGGCTGGCCAGCAGGCAGCAGGCCTCTGTATACAACCTCTAGGGGATGACGTGCAGCCATGTTGTGTTATGTTATGGCAAGGATTATTTGTTGTATTTGTCTCCACCCTCTCTTCCTGCCTAACTGTATACATTGTTCTAAGTTATACAGTTTCACTAAAAAGAATGAACTTGCTGAAAGGAGCAAGAGTTTTAAACTGTCCAGTAGGAGAAAATAAGCAGTGGGGCCATATTATGTCTGCGGATCAATGTCATCTGGCTCAAACGTTATGTGGCCGGGTGTTGAGATTTTTGGCTTTAAAACTCAATATTTCGATCCAGCACAATCACCTTCATCTTTCTTCAAACCTCACTATGAAGTGAAAACCTAAGATTATAGGGTTGCAATATTTTTTTTTTAAGAGTAACAATATTACTAAGTTACACATTTAGTTGGATTACTTACTGAACTTGGTTGTCTCCTGTGATGAGACGACGACATGGGCCTGAAACTGTTTTTCGTGAAGCAATGTAAATCCCGTCAGTGCTTTAGTACAGCATGTAATGCTTTTTATCCGAGCTTCTCCTGGGTCACCTATGTTCATTCTGTGTTATCTGTGCTAGCAGTGTGACTGCCAACCTGTCAGTCAGTGAATTGGTCAACCACCGTGGTCTAGACGGAAAAAAGGGCAATGAAATTTGGTGCATGATGAAATTTAACTCATCATGTCACTTTTTTTTTTTTTTTTTTGGAAGGGGGAGTATCCCCTTGAAAAACAGTAATAATACTACTCTCAGTCTGTGATTATATAAATGTCCAGTTTACTATGTGTGCAGATGTTATCTGTTAACTTGTTAGCCTAGGAGTGTATTTGTGTGTATTGTGTGCCAACAAAGTCTAACTAAATTTCTTTCTCTCCAGTGTCACTATGTACAGTATTTGACGCAGGTCTTCAAAGACCTCAGTAAAAAGAGCAAAGTTTTTGATTAAATGAACCAATAAATTTGTGCTAGATGAATTTGTGTTAGAACTCATCCAGTGACAATAGATGGTTATTCAAGATTTCTAGTAATTAAATCATACTTTTTTTTAAAAAAAATATTACTATTAAAGTAGGTCAAGACAGACAGATTAAAATATTCACCATAGGCATGACTTAAGAGCGAATATTTAATTCTCAATCCAACATGTTTTCTGAACAAAGTAAAAGAAACACATGTACTAAATGATGCACCACCACCCTCGTTTTATCACCCATGTATCAACTGCAGCTCAGAAGTGAAACCTAACGGCAGGTAATCAAAGTTTCCCGTTAAAGCTTAACCTGAGCAAAACTTCTACTGAGACATGACTCAAGGCTGACAACATAACCACTGTCTTTCTCTTGCACTTTTTTTTAAACTTCTTTCAAGTCCTCTTTTCTTTTTTAACAGCACCGGTGAGGGAGTAACAGATGGAGAGACAGAGTGCAGGGATGATGAGGACGTAAAATCTGCAACGTTTACTCATTCGCTTCTTTATTGTCTTTCGCTGCAGGAGCGGCATGAGGGAGTGAATGGAAAACAAAGTGGTGGGTACAAGGACACAGGCCTCCCGAGCCTCATTCGCCAACCAATCGGCCTTGATAGGATCCACCAGCTGCCAAGGATACGCAGACTCACTCTCTCTCTCTATCCACCCTTTCTTCTCCACCTGTTCCCTCACTGTCAGTCAATTTTCACTCTCTTTTTGCTGTCTATTTGCACCCCTTTCCCTTTGCTGCCCTCCAATTCCCTTCCTTTCTTCCCATCTGTAATGTGGAGTGGTGATGGATAGACATGTGCTGGTGTACAGAGGAACCTATTTGGACTGGTGTGTCAGCCCATCTTTATCAAATGTTGCAGAGGTATATTCTCTTGCTATGCTTCATTACTCTGGAATGGCGGGCCCTGAAATGTTTGACTGCTCTGTCTTCTCTCCTCAGACCCCCTCCACCTCCACCTCCACCTCCACCTCCACCTCCTCCTCCTCCTCCTCCTCCTCCTTCCCCCCCCCCCCCCCCACCCACCCACCCCACCCCCTCATTTAGCGGCTGTGAGCTGTAGTATTGGAGCTGTGGAGTGAGTGTGAGTATTGCCGTCTTCCTCTCTCTGCCGGCTGGCCAAGGGAGCACAGCGATGCCTCAGGGGCTGATATCGATTCCATTGCATGGCTGAGGCACTAACGAAGCCCCTCCCCTGCCTGCCTATTCTCATGACAACCAGCTGCCACACTGGGCCGTGATTGGCCAAGCCTCAGCTGTGCCTCTGCCAATCATAACTCCACTGACAGCCTCTGTTTCCAAGCCTGACCTCAGAATGACATTACTGGAAAGACATTAAGGAAGTAAAGAGCTTGGTAGTACAATACTGTAAAGGGCAGTGCAACATAAAGACTCATTGATCAGCACAAACAGAAACTAAATTGAGGTGTTTCAATCTTAGTTGACTGAAGGGCCAGCTCTCCTGGAGTGGCCTCTCAAGGAGAAAGTTTTCTCTTACAGTCTATCTGTTTTGTCATAATATCCCCAGTATATCTGCACCACACACCTTGTCAGTAAAATCGACACTGAATGTGTGTGTGGATGAAGGTATATCACCCTGTAGGAAGTGGGGATCAATAGTAAATCCTCTTGAGCTGGTGGTATTTCTCCAGAGAGGTGGGATCAATGAGGAGCACAGACAGCATCTTGGACTTGATGGAACTTTGGGGTGATGGGCATCAGGCCAGAGCCAAATTATTGCAACTATCAAAACAAAGAGGGTGACAGTTGTCCGGAGCCCAAACATAGCTCCATCATTAGATCAATTCTGGCTAGTTCATTGTGCTATTTTCAACAATATTTTAAAGAATGACACTATCAAATGGTTTGCAGACAAACTGGAGGGCAGGCAGTTCAACTGTTAGATTTGTTGCAGTCATACTGAAGCTCTCCCTGAGGCCAGTGGAGCCTGTGTTCTTCCACCAGCCCCATTTGGACCTGACTGGCCTTTCCCTAAATAGCCAGTTTGGCCTTATAATCCATGACTGAAAAGGGGGCACTGTGGGATCAAAGGGAAAGCGTGGAATCCTAAAGAAGCCATAACTCTGGGGTTTAATTGTATTTCGAGTAAATGTCAAAGCACCCCAGACGTCTGGGAATCATCTGGCTCCCTTTAATACCAGTCATTGTCATTCTATCAAACAAAATCACATTTGGACCAAAATATTTGGAGAAGTAGCATGTGGGAAATTCACTCCATGCAGAGCACTAAATTAGAGAATAAATGTAAACGGCCGCTGTCTTATGACACACGCAGTAAACATGCTGTAAATTGGATTGTCATTGGTTCATTTGTTTAAAAAGCAGCAGAGAAATGTGTTCTGGATGTTAAATGGAGAAGTTGTGTTGATCATCTGCAGTGAGATTGCTTTCTAACTAGAGTGAAACAGAATGGCTCCTGTGTCTGTGATAATTATGACGATATTCTGTTTTGCATAATCACCCAGAAAGATAAAAATGGGGGAAAAAAGTTGAGATGACGCATTATCAAAACAATGATAACTGAACACAGGGACGTTATCAATATATCTGTTTCACATCTTGAATTTTTTTTTTCTCATATTTTGACAACCTATATAGCACATTTAACCTTCAGTGTCTGTTTCTCAAAATGAAATTGCACGGTGAAAAAAAAAAGAGGAGAAAGACTCATATTACCGTGAATAAAGATGGCTTTTCTCTGGAACAATAAGCAGTCCTTGAACTCCACGTCATTAAAGTGAACGCCATCATTTCCTTTCATTAAGATGACTGTGTGCAGACACATATTGCAGTTGGAAGGCGAAGCTACGGCAGGAGACTCATTTAAAAACCGCCCTAATCTGGAAAATGATTCTAATGTTTCTCAAATGTTATATCCTCCAACCTAGCATGTGAAAGGCTTAAGAGAGCTGAAACATTTTGATCCATTTAAACGAGCCTCTGCTTAAAAAAAAATGCATCCTTAGAGCTGCGTTTCATGCTTTTACATATAATGGCAATATTTTGGACAATAAATATTGAAAACTGGATTAAGTCCATGTAGCTTCTCTGTCGGAGATAGTGCGTTTCACAGGCAAAAAGGCCTCTCATAAACTGCGAGTCCTGTGTAGCCGCTTTTCTGTCTTAGAAATGGCCGTGCCCTCTCCTGCTTTCCTCATTTAATTCAATGGGTGTGAAACAGTCCCTCATATCCTTGTCTTGTCTATAAGAGATGAAATGACACTAAAACTGTGCAGTGTTGCCACAGGCAGGTCAGCTGAAAGGCTATTTCAGGAGAAATGGACATGGACATAAATACCCTCACATGGT
This sequence comes from Brachirus orientalis, assembly GCA_016785285.1. Lineage (NCBI taxonomy): Eukaryota > Metazoa > Chordata > Actinopteri > Pleuronectiformes > Soleidae > Brachirus > Brachirus orientalis. The sequence goes on from JAFBJR010000425.1 coordinate 6,132,106, forward strand.
GCTTTGTAATAAGAAAAAACACAATGTTATGAAATGCAATGAAACATAAAGAAAGAAAGAAGGAAAGTAAGAGTTGTGTGTGAGCGTGTGTGTGTGTGTGTGTGTGTGTGGAGGTGGTGTCGGAGGGGAAATATCCATCAAATTAACACATCAGTGGCTTTGATTGTAATCTCCCTGCCCTGGCTCTTGCTCTGCCACACTAGACAAGCAGCCAAACGTGATTTATCAATGCAAAGCTAATGGCATCAATATGAATCTAACTAAAAATCAATATTTCATTACCAAATTGTTAGCGAGAATGAAGAAAAATGGCCATGGCCGGAGCGTTCTCCGGGGTAGGAGCATCTGGAGTTCAATGTGACAAGATGAGCGATGCGTGACTCGGGGCTCGAGGAAGGACACAGCGAGGACAGGCCTCAGTCTCGGCACACTTTGAACTCTCTCATTCTCCCTCCTCTGTGTTTCACTCTCTCCAACAATGTTCCCTCCACTTTATTATGTTTTTTGCTGTTCACTTCCTCTCCCTCTCTCTCCCCCTTTCCTCCTTTCATATCTTTATCACAACATTTCCTCTATCAATCTCCTCATGTGTGTCAGCGAGGGTGTCTGCGGAGGACCACACAGTGTTTCACGTTCCCCCTCAATTAATGACCAACTCGAACATGGAGCCACTCAATCTCCCCCCACCACCTCACCTCACCCCACCCCTCCTGCACACACACACACCCCATTTCAATTATTTTTGCCTCCTTTGAAGACAAGTCAGCATTTTTTTATCTATTCCCCTTCTGTCTTTTCTACCTCTCTCCCTCCCAGTGGATATATCTCCCCTGGCTCATCGCACGTTCTCCTAACCAGCACTGCATGGCTTCTCCTGTAATGAGCGCAAGAGAAAAAGAGCAAGAAAGAGAGACAGAGTATAAGAAAGAGGGCTGGGAGAGAGAGAGAGAGAGAGAGAGAGAGAGAGAGAGAGGGAGGGAGGTTGAGTTGATGGCTGAGACACCTACCTCTGGACTAGATCACGCCTCCCTCAGACGTGACCTTCACTTTATTTATATTCTGGTTTTAAGTAACGAGTATTTATTAGGGAGGGCCTGTGATTGTGGTGCTCTGTCAGGTAAGTAATGATGCACCTTTGTGCTTGTGCTGCAGCCCCGGTTGCAATTAAAAACAAACATGCTTTCTCTTTCTCTCCTTCCTCTGTCTGCATCATCCCATCAATGCCCCCCCCCCCCCCCCTCTCCCCTCCCCCCCCCCCCCCAAAAAAAAACGAAAAAAAAAAACACATAACGCACACACTTCCTCCCTCCTCCTCTTTCTGTGTTTGGACACACTCCAGTTCTACCTTCTTCTTCTTCTTTCTATAGTCTCCCCCTTTTGCCACTCGCTCATTTATGTCTCCCCTGGGAGGAGGTGGTAATGTCCGAGAGGCCCATTTCTCTCCAGCAGGAGCGGACAGGTCCTCTGCTCCGAATGAAAAGGGGAAGAGGGTGATTGTAAAACATGTGTCATTACTGTGTCAAAACACCACACAAGCACAATGACTCCATCCTCCATCCTTTGCCTTCGATGCTTCGGAGGGAATTCATCCCTTAATTTATGGCTCATGAGATAAGCATCCCTGAACTGTGTTGGTGTGCTAGGGGGCTGGCAATGACGAATATCATACATGGGCAGAGCGGCTAATATGAATGCTAATATGGCCCCTGACATACAGTAAATCGACCCTGGGTGTGAAACATATGCGGCTTTGGATAAAGTGTTCATGTTTCCTTTAGTGGGAGGTTAAGCTGCTATGGATTTTATTGACATTTTCAGATGTTGGAGCAGGAGCATGGGAAAAGGAGAGTGCGGGGGGGGCGGGGGGGGGATTGCTCTCACACATATACAGTGGGAGTAAAATAAAACACTTCTGCCCACCCCCATGTACAGGTCATAGGAAGCAGCAGAAACACTGTTATGTTCCAGCAGGACCATCAATGATGAGCTACAGTGGAGGAAGATGAACTCAGATCCTGTATATGGGTAAATGCAGCAGCACCTCAGTGTCAATATACAGTAGATGCTTGTATTTAGCAAAACTTACATTACAATTATTTTTTTCTAACTGACACAATACATTAATTCATTAATTCATCATCTAATTAATTAAAATTCTTCTTCTTGGGCAAAAGCTAAACATACAGTATGAGAGACAACACATGGCATGGTGAAGAGTGTACACTCTTTTATGACACCCTCTAACTAAAAACACTAAAAACTGCATTTGGTCATTTACATTTTTTTTTTTTTTTTTTTTTACGAAAAAAAAAACCCTCACTATATTCTAATTTTAAATATGGTAAAAACACAATTTTAGACCAGTACCAACATATACCTATGTGAGCATGTGCCATTGTAGGATGTAGGGAATCATAAACAGTGAACATTTGATTAGTTAAAAATAAACTCAAAAAAAAAAAAAAAAAAATCTGCAAAGTCTTAATGTTTGTACTGATATTCAATTTTGAGCAAAGCTGTTACAATGTGTAACAAGACTGTAATTCTTAACATAAAAAAACTTAACTTAGATATTGCTTTTTTATTCTACAGTCACAGTGTAGCATGGCTCAGACTCATGTCTAAGAAATGAGGCTAACAAGACTTACGTTTTGTCTTAATGAATAAATTAGAGAAGATTATGCATAATACATAGATGATCCCATGCTGGATGGAGTGATAGATAATACATATCTTTCATTATTTATTTAATGACATTAACTTGGTCGGTTGGGTTGGAGCCAGGAGTCCAGCATATATAGAGAATGATTACAACAGTAATTAGGCAGAATCACCTCACCCCTGTCTGCCAAACTCAACGGGCAACCTGGCAATTCAAAAAAATCCTTGAAGACTGTGAGCAAATAACTATCATTGACCCAAGAGACACTAACAACTGCAAGAAAGACCAATCAGATCTAGTTGAGGTTTAAAGTCTGGAGATCTGAAAAAATATAATTAAAGGGATCAAAATACCATCGTAATCTCTGTAATGTGTGACTGTTGTTTTAACAATAAGACAGATCACATCATCAAATCATATTGTGTCCACAACCTACTCACAAAAAGATGCATCTCATCAGCTGCTTCACTGTACTCATCGGGCCTGCAACAAATAATTGATTACCCTCCAATGATGTCACATATTACGCATTAATCATTGATTAACATTTATTGATAACTGACTAGTGTGATTGTCTTATTTTTAATTAATTAAAATCCGCAGATTAAAATGTGAATATTTTCACAAGCAACTTTTCTGTGCTCCTCTCTAACAGTAGACCAAATATCTTTTGTGAACAATCGTTATTCCGAGGTTTGGGAAACACTGATTGATATTTTCCACCATTTGCTGAATTTCATGGACCAAACTTCAAATAATAATGGCACTTTACCCACCAGTTAACTGTCTACTGTACAAGCAGCATACTGATTTTTCAAAGCGTTTTTCTAAAATAACATGTGTTACGGCAACAAGGCTGATAAAAGTGACGTGACAGAACCGATAACAAAGTTGGACATCATAAAACTAAAGCACTATTAAAGATGCAAAAGTATTGTTTCCAGAGCAGAGTTGGGTGATAGTTCACAATGATTAACCTCACCTTTAGCACACAGAATAAAATACTGACTGATGCAGCTCCAAAAAATAAAGTACAGATCTAATCTAAATGTCTGATCACACTGTTGCTCAAAACAGTATTAATAATAGTGAAAGCTTCAACTAAAAGAAAAGAAATCTGTCAGTAGAGTGAGAAGCCTAATAAAATCATACGGTCAGCATTAGCCCTGTCTGAAAGTGAGTGCAGGTTTTAATCAGCCATCATGTCTGAGACCAGTATATCATGGAATAAATAAGCAGGTCTGTCTGAGACGTTGCCACTTGACAGGAGAAACAGAGCAGGAGGATGCAGCCAGTGGTGGTGTGGGACAGGGCAGAGCTATACATGCATGGAGGCCATGAGGTGGAGCTCATGGTTCTTCGAGGTTGGTGGGGGGGTGGGGGGAGGACTGCTGTGCGTTGCTCCTGAGTCAGTTGGTTTACAACATGTAATTTAAGGCACCATGCCTGACGGTGCATTACTACCAGGAACAAATCAGCGATCATGTGAAAGTCAATAGTTACAGAAATCAGCAGCCAGTGACCGAGTAAATGTTGATTTCTGATTTTCCAGTCCGACAATCCATCATATATTTGATGTTTTTTTTAATACACCATTTCATTCTCAGAAGAATTAATAGTAAAATAACAGCTTAAGAGTATTAAAAAAAAATGTAGAAAATGAGATAATACAATATATGGAGGTATTCTTCCACATCTTTTATCAATTTGCCTGTATCAGAAAATTCCTGACATCAGCATTCAAGTGTCCCATTAGAATTTGCAGCATTTACCTGGGGTGTATAACCAATCAGCCGCTCTGTGATCCAGGAGGTGGGGGCAGTGGAAGAAAGGGGGAGGAACGGCCTCTGGGGTTTATCTGTGGAACATTCGAAGGATCTTCATGGAGGCAGGCAGAGTTTGATGGGCGAGGCACACTTTAGTGTATGGTGAAGGCAGTATGACTAATGTGTGGAATGGGACATTTACATAGGAGAGGCAGGCTGTGCTTGCAGCCTCCCAGAGGTATGTATGGCTGGCCCAGCGCTGTGTCTGCTGCCTGTCCTCAGGGCTCCCTCTGCCACTTCATTTCCATGCTCCATTTTAGATCAAGGCTTCTCTAATATTTCCACATTATCCAAGGAGGCAATCTAAGATTGGAATTTGATCCACTTTGAAGGGGACTTACTATCACACACACTCCTCTTCCTCGATTTAAGGGCATTTCTCGTTGTGTACCTGCAATGGGAGTCAGCGACTCTCTAATTGTTGCGATGTGCAGCCACTCAAAGATTGTAATGAAATGAAAATCATTACAGTGTTAGATTAAATTGCTATTTTTATTCCCAGCATGAATCGAAGTTGACATTCCTGGTTCTCCCCCTCTCCTCAGTGTCACCTCTGACAAATTTTACACACTAAACAAAATGATTTATTTAGCAACAGGCAACAATCACGTTGCACTGGAAATTGAAAATTAGGCAAAATAACAGTAGGTATTGATACACGCATCTTGTGACTACTATAACTCATTCTGCGGGAAGTAATTATTACCGACAAACCTTCTCAGCTTGAGCATTATTAGTGTGCATTAACTAGCACTCCCCTTTGTAATTGTACATGGCAAAAGCAGCAGGTTTTTAGGCTAAATTAGTGGTGGGGAGAGCAAAAGGGAGAGACAGAAAGGATTGGAAAGTTAATCACATACAGGAGATGGAGAAGTGGATGAGGAAGGAGCACTGGGGGGGCAATGGATGTAAATATGATAAACAATATCCTGGATGAAACTGCATCTTCTGCAAGCCGTCTCCCTTTGGACTCGTTCTCCCCTCCATATTGTCGCTGTTTTAATTAGGTGTGTGAAAAGTGTTTGTGTGTATATGACACTGTGTGCATTCATATAGGATTTTTTTTTTCAGTTGAATTACATGAGGAGAGAAAGAGAGAGAGAGTGGGGTAATGAGTTCACCCACCGAACAGTAGCGCTCAGACAGACCGGTTTCCTGTGTGATGTTGAGATTCTTTACACTATTTTCATTCACCCCAAAATGCAATATGTCCTCCAAGTGTTAAAAAGAAAGTTGCCTCATAGAGGGGAGAGAAATTGCTTTCTTTTCTATTTTTTTTTCTTTCCGAGATTTACCAATACATGTCATGTAAATGAGGCTCGAGCAATTTCAGCTGTCCCTGGGTTAAGATTGTGTGGAAAAGCTGCATGTAAAGGAAAGACAGAGGGATAATATTTTTGCAGGCAAATTCAAAGCAGTTAAGCAGCGGGTCCACTGTGGCAGTGGGCCAAAGAGAACAATAATGTCTGCATTTGTCTTCTTATCTTTTACTGTATGTCACTGTTTTGTCAGCGTGGATTATTTTTAATTTGACTCATTTAGTTACACAGAGTTAGACTCCAACTTTTTGGTGCAAATAAATCTTGAGCATATATTGAGAAAACGTATTTGCTAATAAAGCTGGGGTAGGCAGCATATTTTAGGCATTACTGATTAATAATTATATAATAATCTTTGAGCACAATGTAAATCAAGTGATATGAGAGAGAGAATTACATGTCTGCATCACTTCTGTGCTTTGCTTACATGCTTGGGGAAATCTGGGCCATAACAGACTTTGGCCAGTCACAGGACAGTTCAGAGAGAGAGATAGGTCGCTATTGGCTGTTCTACTAAGCAGATGCATGTACACATCCCTTTGGTAGAAAGTTTACAATTCCACCATTTCAAACAACTGCCAACAAAGCAAACTCAAAAAAAGGAAACTCCAATGAGAGTCCCCTCCTTTTGCGTGGGCACTTCTACTACACAAGACAATAATATTAAAACTTAGACAAATGCCACACTGCATCATGATGAAAAAAGATCTGCACCTCATTCAGGTGTGACAGTTGTTTGTAATGTTCAGTTGGAGGCTGAAATTTCTAAAAGATCTCCCAAAATAATGTAAATCCGCAAATGCTGCTGCTGTTCATTTGATCAGAATCAAACAAAACATTTAAATATTGTTTTTAAACCTGGCTCTGGTTGAATTTTAATAACCTTAACATTTGTAGTTTTATTCTTTTGAAAAGGAATTGGAACAGTCGATTAAAAAATGACAGTTAAAAGGAATGAGTGTGGTTTCTTTCCATCTACTTTTTCTTTTTTTTACACAAGCATGAACCTTGATCTTTCTCTCAAACAAGCTGAAGTTTGTTAATGGGTCCATAATAGTCAGCCTACAAACACACAGGAAGGGTGCCAAAATGCCGTCTTGTTGTGCAATCAGCGATCTTTAGCTTAATACTGTCCAGATGGTGGAGGTGAGTACTGACGTCCACAAGAACCCACGGGCCCAAATGGTGCTACTGTGAACACAGTGGAGTCATTCAAGTTCCTGGGGGACCACCATCTGCGCCACCATTAAATTGGATGCAAACATCTCCAATGTAATTAACAAGGCCCAACACAGAATATTCTTCCAACGTGTACTTGGGCTAACATGTCGACATGTCACTGCTGAGACTGCTGCAGCTACATCAGCCATAATGCTTCTACGTTTTCCTCAACACTGCAGGACGTCATATGAAGAGTCGAGGGTTAGCGTGCCACTGCCCGCCCTACTGCCTGAGACCTGTAGGATGGCAGAGCCAAGAAAAAAAAAAAAGATTGCTGCTGGCTCTTTCTGGCCAGACAAGCACGTATTTGATAGTTCACCCTCTTGACAGTTCTTGTGCATCAGTGCAGCACCACCTGCCACAACAACACTTTCTTCCCAAAGGCAATCACCATCCTCAAATCTGCTGTTCTCAGTCTTCATCATACACCAAGGCCTTCTCACACACACACACACGCACACACACACACACACTGACTGACCCAACTGAGCTGCACAAAGTAAAACATAAAAAAGGTTCATGTCTTTTCACAGTGTTTTACTCATCTTATCAATCCAGCTCTGCTCTGCATATCTGATTCTAGGCCAAAGCGTAAGTTAGTAAGTGGTTTGTCTTTTAGTAGTTAATTGCAAGATTTTTGCATATGTATCATACAATGGTAGAGAAGGTATGCATTTATTAGGTCATCCAGCCACAATGAAAAAGGAAAGACGACACACAGTATGTGTATCTTAGCATATACTCTCTCAAGGCCCTTTAAGCTTGCTCATGGCAAGAGAAGAGAGGACATGCTTCCTAAATTAATAACAAAAATATTTTGTTTTTCAGAAAACGTTACAAGAGAAAAGGGGATATCTGTATGAATAAAAGATGCATTGTCGGTTGCCAAGAAACCAAGCACGTAAAGTGTCTCTTTATGCCTGTGGAACATCATGAGCAAAGTTAAAAAAAAAAAATCCATCATGAAAGCCAACATAATCATATCAGCATCTTTGAACAATGGAACTATGCAAGCAGCTCTGCTACACAAATATATTTTGCTATTTGAAGTGCGATTTTTAGTTTTTTTTTGCTACAGTTCATCACACTCTCTCATCCATGGGCAAGTATGAACATTAGAAGCCGATTTGATTTATCCTAGCAATAATAGTTGCATTTAAGAATTCAAATTTAAAAAAATAAAGCTTCAAAATGATTAAGTGACTAAACATTTACTTCACAACTTCTTGAGGAGATTACAACTTAATGAGAGGCTACACATCCATCTTCATTTGAATACAAAATCTTTATGAAATATACATTCCCCAGCCACTTTATTAGGTATAACTGTTTTACTGCTTAACAAAACAAAATCTAACCAGCCATTCACATGTCAGCAACCTAATGCATTTAGATATGTAGACATGGTCAAGTCGATCTGCTGAATTTCAAACCGAGTGTCAGAAGGGTCATGAAGGGTGATTAAAGTGACTTTGAACCTGGCATGGCTGATTGTGCCAGACGGGCTGGTGTGAGTATTTCAGAAACTACTGATCTGCTGGGATTTTCATGCCCAATCATCTCTAGTGTTTACAGAGAATTGTCCGAAAAAGAGGAAATATCCAGAGAGCAGCAGTTCTTGGGGTGAAAATGCCTTGTTGAAGGGAGATCAGAGGAAAATGGCCAGACTGGTTCAAATGATAGAAAGGCAACAGTAACTCAAATACATTCTTGTAACGATCAAAATACTGTATGCAGAAGATGAAGCAGATGGGCTACAGCAGCCACAGACTATATCACATGCCACTCTTGTCACTCCATTGGGTGTCCTGTGTACCTAATAAAGAGGCCAGTGAGCGAATTTACTCCCATGAAAAAACATAAGCAACATTTTAAGAGCAAAATGGATAGAAAATACATAAAACAATTATAAAAGGGCAAGACAGGAGTTAATAGAAAATTTACAATTTACTATTTGTCATTTACCAAGCAAACGTTCACATGCTCAGTTTTCATTATATGTAGACACCTTACAACAACATGTCAGTCTTAGTTACGTGTACCAAATTTATAAAGCACCGCCCCCATGAAAGCAGCTCAAATTCCTTATGAAACCATCGTGTTTGCTCTAAGTGATTGATTGCAATTGTGATGGGGGATGATAGGTTCAAACCTCTGGCCGATACCAAGATTAGAAAAATAGGGTATTTCTTTACATTTTTTTCGAACTAACTGAGGGGTCATGAGAAAAACTGGCCACATCCTCTTGTTTGCTTGCATTCCCAGGGTGGATGTCTCTCTTTTCATCTCAGCTGTCTTCCACATTCATTCATGTCTTTTCTTTTCAGTCACAGGCCTTCTTCTGCATCAATGCAATGCTGCACAGCATGCAGCACACAGCAACAACAGGCTAATTTAGCACATGGGGAGAAGTGGAGGCTCTTTTTCTCAAGGCAATAAATACCACCATAAGAGTAATGAATTCTGGCTTGGAAAACCACACAGATGGAGTCATTTGATTACTGTATTGTTTTCCTTTTCTTTCTACTGTAAGACACACAGAGGCATTATTTCATATATATAGATTCAGTATGTATATTTACAAAATCTCAATCTATTAAATTTTATGAAATGTCTTATTGTGTGAAGTAAAGGATTTAAATCAAGTTTTAACCTTTTATTGCTGACCTATTAATTATTTATAATTTGTTTTCCTATCCATCTGACAATTAAGCCTGAACAAAATACCGGCTTAACACAATGATGTAAATGAGACGAGAAGATGCACGAAGTCACCGCTTACAAATGCGCATTTACACTGTGAGTGGCTCTCAAGATCGTGGGATGTAGAGCCGTGTGCACGGGTGAAACAGGGCAATTCTTGGCAGAGAGGGAAGGGGTGGGTGGGTGAAGCCTCCATGACCCCAAATAATGCAGTGGGTTTGGATGGGTGGTGGCAAGGGCAGCCCTTCTGGGGCACTAAGTGCTCTGCTTGTCCAGGCCTGGCAGGTGAACTGGCAGGGGCTTCACCCTGAGGTTGGAGGGCTCGGTGCTGAACACTGGCACGGGATAGAAGGGCTTCTGGGATACATCCTGGCTGAGCATGTGTCTGCGTGTATATGAGCTTTTGTAAGTGAGTGTATGAGACTGGGTGTACAAGTACACATACGTAAGAACACATGCTCCTATGTCTCTCTGTGTGTATGGTTGTGCCTCACAGTGTTTAGCCCCTAAATGATGAACACCCTGGTAGTACCAGTTGGCAGATGGGGACCCCAGCCCTTTCGGTGAGTGGGGTAAGATGCAGATGACTGTTTCAGAGGTGGCTCGACAGGCTCTACACTGGCACATCATAGGGACCCTTTAACCTCTCTGTCGTCTCTGAGGGGCCCTAGCACCTCTCTATGTTGGCCTTTTCCAGTCAAAGGGGTGCACAGTCCCCACCCCTGGGACCCTTCTCCTCTCCCTGGCATGTGGTGACAAAGAGGGCAAGAGAAGTCAGTGGATACGAGGGTTCACCTGAACAGGACAGAGAGGAGTAACACGCTTAGCTACATTGTTCTCCTTCCCAAGCTGACATGATGGGAGGCTGTTCCTGGAGCCACTTTGACCTGTTTTCCCTTCATGAGAAGATAATCCTCTTCTACTTCAACATGGTTGATGCTGGAGTGTGTAACTCCTTTTGCCTTCTACCTTCCACATTGTAAATGTATCCTGTCATCGCGGAGATACAGATGAGCAATTTCTCCCTGCTTTGATTCTGTCTTTATAGATTTTTTTGCTCAAAGTCGTGCACTTTTATGCTTCCACCTCTCCATAAACACATGTATGACAAGTTTATAATTGTAACTCCAAATCGGCATGTTGGTGTGTGCCACATGGAGGCAGGGGAGGCCATAATTGGCATTCCTACCTCTGTGTGCCAACCGGCTCTCTCTTCCCTCGTCAGAGTGAGAGTTGACAAAGAGAGCGCCAAGCGTTTCCAATCCCACATCCCTCACTTTTTTTCTTCACGGCCTGTGACGAGAAGAAGGCGAGATGTGTTGGTGTGTGTGTGTGTTTTGGATTAGTGTCTTGCAGCACAATAAATCTTTGTTAAACAAATGCAAAGCAGATGGCACTGTGGTGTCTCCACCGTGAGGAGAGAAAGAAAGAGAGAGGGAGAGAAGAAAGAAAGAAAGAAAGAAAGAAAGAAAGAAAGAAAGAAAGAAAGAAGAAAGAAAGAAAGAAAACACACGCCTACTCCTCATTCTCATCCTCCACAGACACCCTGATCATGCACAGTACACAGACGGTGTCGGTGTTGAGCTGCAACACATTTAATCCTGAAGTAGAAACCAAAGGTGGTGAAAACTGATGGACACCCAAACACATTCTGTTCATGATTGGGAACATTTTGTTTATCAGAAGAGACCGTGAGCATGGCTACTGATATTAATGACAGAGCTGACATTTCTTGCCCAAGAAAAAGACATGACAAACAATCTATCATAGCAAGATAAGGGTAGGTAGACGACGCTTATGTCCCTTCCTTCTCAAGTGGAAGTGGCCTTTTCTGTGCTTGGCCCTGGCTGTCGCTGAGAGTTATAGATCCTTCTCAAGAGCGTGCATGTTGCCTGACACAAAACAACCAAGAGACCCCTAGGCCATATTGTGCACTGGAGTAGCACTACAAGACGGCCAGAGACGAATGCGCGGTGAGACTGATTTGCTCATCAGGAAGTAACATGTGGGAATCCAATGACCATAGTCCATATCAGACAAGTCTCACAGACAGCGGGAGGGCCACTCTTGGATTCAGGGCAAATACAAAAACTATTCTTCTTTTATATTTCTCGATGAGTTGTTTATTTATTTATCTTTGCTCATTATAATATTCAACCTGACATTATGTCCAGGCGGCCCTGTGTAACCCCTGAGAGGAACCATGAGACACACATTTAAAAATAAGAAGAACATCATAATTATGATGGTAGGTGACAGTAGTAGTGAGCCAAACATCATTGCAAATGACAGTAGCCTGTGTGTTTAAATTTATATGCAGCCATATAATACTGCACAAAGTGGAAATGTGCTCCTTTGAATTAGCACAGCGATTGCTCATAAATATGAGACTTCGACTGATCTTTTATACTTTGTACGTCCATATTTTACCTTCATTGACTGTGGATTGTGATTAATAAAGTTATTATGCAGCTTACACCAGGGACTTGATTATTTACATATATTCAGAAAGTAGCCGGTCTAATGAAAAAAGCCATTACCCAAGCTGATGATCCCCCCACATCAAGATGCTGTTCTTTTGCTCTCAAAAAGCTGCGACTCATCCGTGGCTTATATTTTTAGACTCAGTGTCTGTGTTTGACTGGGAGGCCAGATCGAACCGCAGTCTTTACTCCTTTCATCTCACCTGAAAATGGAGGGAAAGTATCACTTAACATTGCAGCTTACCACACAATTACCTGAGTACCTGTTCTCACTGCAATTACAAGCCCAAGACAAATAATTAGTCTGACAAATGACTGCTGGGCACATCGCCCTTGTTGTGGTTGAGCTGTGTAATTTGGAGCCCCAGCTCTGAATGCTGGCACTGTGGCGGTAATTAGCGATAGGCAATGTAACGTTACACCCGCACAGTGTGCAAAAACCTGTGCGTGTGTGTGCACGTTCATGTGTACCTCTGCGAGTTCATGTGTCACCGTGGCCTCGGCTGCAATCACAAGCTTCAGAACTGGGTTGTGGGAATCTCTGCATGTCGGCCCTGATCTCCCAGTCAGTGACACAGACAGCAGCAGCCCACCTGCCAGCCTGTCACGTCTCCCCGTTGAGGGGCTGACACCATATTGCCAATGCTGCACAACGGCGATTTTTTTTTTTTTTTTTACAATTCCCCCCTTCACTCCATCTGCCATCATCTGTGGTCTGTCTGCACGTTGCAGCGTATGTATCTGCTTCTTCCTACCTTCCTTCCTTCATTCACTCAGTCCCGGTTGTCACAGCTGACAGTGGCTTGTCAAATGTTCCTGCTGCTGCAAGTTCATCCATCATTAAACGGCTGAGGAGAATTGAAATCATCTCCATCAGAGCCCTCCGGTGGTGTTGGCTCCTTTAGAGATGCAGGTCTGTAGACTGCGAGGCCTCACTTATAGAAGGCATCATTTCTTCTACATCTGTCAGATTTGAGTAAAAGGTTACATGGTTAGAGGAGAAGAGACGACTCGCACTGGCAAATTCAAGATGATAGAGTAAAGTCATAAAAGTAATTTCAACTGTCTGCTGCGATTCGTCAAGTCTCGCTTTCTTTCCCACTGAAGTGTTCAGTCACGTCTCGTACACTAGTCATGTGCACTCACATACGGCTCAGCCCCTTTATTATAAATATGTACAAACACAAACAAACAATCCCCCCCTACATGCGCACATACACACATTTTTTGGGGGGCTCCCATGGGGCCTCTTAAACAATATTGGTTCTCAGAGGTAAATGGATCGCAGGTGTTTTCCTCCACACAAGGGAGGTGCTCTTGCAGGAGCAGAGACCTGACCTCTCTATGGGGATTAAGTGCAGGTAAATCCAGGGTGTGTACCTTACATGGTCCCACCAACCTGGGAGGCCACATCTTTAGTGAGTCACAGAGGCCCCAGAGTCACATGCACACACCAGGCAGGCGCACTTCCACCCTGGAGGCCAGCACACTAACCAATCACACACACACACACACATGCAGAACAGGTGTGGAGCCAGGCAAAACAAAATATTCCTAATTAGGTTATTTTTTAATCTATGGAGGCAAGAAGCCTAATTACTACAAGGTGTAAATACAGACGCTTCCATATTTAACCGCTCATGAAATAACAGGATGGTAAGGTAAAACAAAAGGGGAGGATCAGGGAAATGTTAGACACAACACAGAAAAAAAACAAAAAAAACAATGAGAATTAACAAAGCCCATCGTTATTCTTATCATGCTATCTGATCAATCTATTTTTGTTCCTCAACAGCTCTAATCTTGCTCCCACTCCCTCCCATGTTGTGCTGAGAAACATTTTTGCACTTCAGAGATAAAAATCACAGTCTTCTCATCCACTCCTCTTCTTTTGTCTCCATTTCACACAACAAAGAGATAACACACCCACGTGTGACAAGTCCACCCACATCCATCAAACTTAGCTCAAATCCACCAGCAACAGAAAACAAAAGGATGACTCTTTCATCAGAGAGTGGGCCAGAGAGCATCGATCACTCTCACAGAGAGAAAGAGCGAGGTTAAGAAGCAAGAGCAGTATGGAATGGAAATGTACAGACTTGTTATGCATTTCAGATTGACTTTAAGCCACTTTCCCCTTCAACACATGTAGCTGTAGTTGTTTTTCATTAAGCTAAACATTTCACCATTGTGTAATTCTAAAGCGGCACACCACAAACGACTTGTGTTGTTTGTTTGTCTTCACTGTCACTCATGATATATGTGACAATGAGCTTCAAAAAGATCACTTCAATCAAACACTGTGGCCTGTATCCAAAACTGGGATGTCTTCTTTTTGGAAAAAGAGTGCTACGGATGGAGTTAGTGTTTTGGTAGGTGGGGCTTTTTACGTATTGTGATCAGACACAGCTGCAGTTGCCCTTTTAACCCGCTCGTCCCTCTGTTCCTGTTCCATCTTCTTCTACAACAAACCACTGTTGATTCTCAAACAAATGTAAAACAGAAAACACCCTTTTTGTTATTAGAGACGTTTTCCAAGGAAATAGTTAAGTGACAGCAGGAATTCATCATTTGAAATGTTAAAGCGTTCATGAACTGGACATGATTGATGGACTGACTGAAGTAGCTGGCTTATTCGTATGGAAATATAGCGAATTACAGTTGACTGAGGCTAAGTGTCAATTCACTGGAACTACTTTATACCAAGGAAATAGTACTCTAATAAAAAGCTGAGCCCACAAAATAGTTATATTTTACTTTAAGTATTGAATTGATACATATTTGAAAACAAAAAATAGACCAGATAAGACTTCCTTGGAATGTGTTACATTATCAATGAAAACTCAATGGTCATGCATCTAGAACATTGGGCTGAACAGACAAAAATAATGCTTCAATGCTCTCAGCAAATACATTACCATTCATTGTCATGTAACTGGGATAAAGGCAGAAACAGATAAATCCAAAACTATAAATATCAAAACAATTTAGGTGGGCAAATCATTTTAATACAAACCTCAACACGCCAGCATGCCAGGAACCACTATAAAGAAAACACCTACTGCAACCCAGCAACAGACTGTAAAACACAAGTAGCTGTGCAATTACATAAATCTCACAGTTAAGGGCAAATGATGAGTACAGTGAAACAATGACACTAATATTCCTCAAAAGATGAGGGGCCAGAAATGGGATACAACAGAAGACAAGAAGGAAAAAGGTCAAGGCAAACTAGACCTGAGATTTAAAATGTTCATCACAATCACAGCTTGCCATCAGCTATTAAGCGTCCAGCAGTGGACAGCCACACAAATCCAGGCCTGACTGCCTCTCACAAAACCTCCTTATCTCACCTGTCCACCTGTCCCGCTCACTCGTCCATCTTCCACCCGCCAACCGCCGTGATTGCATCTTTAGTGTTACTACCCAAGCGACAGCTCTGCTGCAAAAGCAACATAAAGTCAGCCATTAAAAAAACTGTATTTATTATTTCTGAGACACAAGGAGACAGCAAAGAGGATTGCCTGTTTCTCTGGCCATGTAAGGGTACAGTGATGGAGATGACGGCGAAATCAACAGTTTATCAGCAGTCTGAGGCAGTCATGCAGCAGAGGGGAGGCCTTCCTAACTCTGACTTTATTCACATATTGTTTGGCAGGTACGTGCTGCGCTGAATCTTGTGTATATGTGTCAGGATTATTTATTTTTCCTTAAATACATTTGTGAGGTATAAGTGACGTTGTGGAATGCAGCATATGTAGTGCTTGTATAAAAGCAGTGTAACTACTGTTGTTTTGTTTTGTGATTTTACTGTTAAATTGAAGGTATTTTCCTATGAAGTATTTGAAAGCTTTGTTTTGCTTTAATACTGCACAATCTATTCATATCTGCAAACACCAAATATGGAAACACTTTATATATTGTATCTATATGTTAATGTTTTATGTTATCTATAATTGGTCAACAAGGGATTTTCTGTGTTATAATACAAAGCTCCACTGAACAATACTTCAGTGGTCTAAAGCCCAAAACTATGTGTTTTTTCCTTTTAAAATTGACTTTATCTGTGTTGTCTTGTTTGGTGCCAGGGGCGTAAAAGGGCTCTAAAGTCAACGGGTGTCGTGCTACTTCCACCAGGCAGCCACCCGTCTCTGAAGCCAACGTGCATCACACTTATTGATGGAAGAAAGTCCATGTGTTCCAGCAGACAGCCCTGTTTGCCTGAGCTTCCCCTTTGCTGTGCTGAGATCCATCCTTACAGAACGAGGTCAAGCCTGCATAATGACTCTAACAAGTCAAGATTCACTGGATTATATTATTTCAAACAGTTTGCAGAGCTACAGAGTTGACAACAAATATCCCCAAGCCAGCCAGTGATGGTCATTTCCTGGCTGCTTCTGACATTGCAATAACAATGTGTTGATTTGGATTTCACGTTCAGCCGCTCGTCACATCCACATAGCTTATGCAGAGAGATATGTCATTCTGGGGGTTAGGCTAATTTCAGCCAGGCCATTTCGGATGATGTCAGAGGGAGCAGAAGAAAATGGAGGTAACCTCTCATGCCCCGTGCTGCTATTCTGCGTTAGACTTGCTGCTCACCAAATTTGCTAAATCTGCCACGTTTATTTCCACCGATGTCCACTTCATTACAGCACAGCTCAGATACTGGGAGCACCGCCCCATGACAGATCACCAGCCTCCTTTCCTCCTCCACCAGCAAAGTAGTGCTGTCCTGCTCTTTTAATGCAAAGTGATGGGAGGCAACGTGCGCTTTGGTTCTAAAATAAAACACATCGCTCCATCTGTCACTCTCCTCTTCAGGAAGCATTCTGTGAAAATGTCGTCCTAATCTGCCTTGTCTTTGGCTGTAATTATCAACCCTGTACTACAACCAGGCCTTTGCCTCTCTCTTCTTAACATTGTGTCTCTTTTGTGTTTCGCTTTTCTCATCTGTTGTTTTGTTCCCCTTTCTGTATTTTGATTTAGGCAGATTGAAGAAGAACAGGTCTGATTGTCTAGCCTGAGGTAAGATTTCATAGGTTTACATATCAAAGTCTATAAATAGATAAGAGCTTTTGAAAGGGAGAATGAGCATGAGAGAAAAGTGTGTGTGCATGTTTGTATGTCTGTATGTATATGCACGTGTGTGTGTGCGTGCGTGTGCAAAAAGACAGAGAGGCTTTCCCAATTGCACACACAGCGAAAAGAACCTCCACCAAAACAAAAGGGATTATGGCGTTTCAAGGGTGTTGTGTTTGCTGTGTTTATTCACATAGCTCATGGGGCTGCACGGGATCGGGAATGAATGTCAATGTCAGCGAGTGAAAATGCTGCAACACAAGATAAATATGATGAACAATAAGCACAGATTAAGGCTGAATATGTCACGCTACATCATGCGCAGATCCCTAGTCTCATGACATTAAGTAACCCTAGGAAGTGTTGACATGATCATGTTAAAAATGGTGATGGTTGTTTGCCTCGAGTGCCCTGCCACGGACGAGATGTTATTCATATGGATAGTTAAGCAAATTCCAGTGTCACACCTGCTTAATCCTGCACAGTGGTAGTGTAACAGGGAGTGGACAATATTAGTGATATCATACCAGTCCAGAGGAGAGCAGAGATGAATGCATCAACTACTCTAGCTGATGGAGGTGCTTTGAAAACTAATTAGTCTGGAGTGTGTGTTTTGCAGCAGGTGCAGTCTGTAATGCAGGTGCAGCAATAGTCACTATTAATGTGAGTGCAATATCTGTGCAATCAAAATGATGCCTCAGCAAACACACTCTTACTTTTACCTTTCTTCATGAGGGGAAAAAGTTGGGCGGGGTGTGGCATCTGGAAGATAAAGCCTAATGTTCGCAATATTGCAAACGTGTTAGTTAACAACTATAGCCTTAACTTTAAGTTAACCGATTGCTTTTCCTTTCCCCCCCTTTTTTTGTATTTCCACATCTAATTACACTTTCATTCATCAATGTTGATTAATAGGTCCTGTGGCACGCCTGCCTCATTTTACTCTCAATTAAGCTGGTTGATGCATGTTCTCATCAAGCAAGATGCATTGGCCTGGTTTACTTGAGGCGCTATTAGTGGACACTGTAATTAGTATCCCAGCACATAGAACTTCCCCCACCTCCTGAGCCCCTCTCCCGAGCTGCCATCCATGGCCTCTTTTAATGCCTTCCAAATAATGAAGATAACAGAATAGATGAGGGACGAGCAGTCCGGCCCACGTTAATCATCTTCCTCTCTGCTGTTTTTTTTTCCTTCTTCCTCTTATTCCTAGCGGGGGAATTATGGCTTGTAAAATCACCAAACTCCCAATGTCTTGTCAGACTCTTTTTTGTGTGGTGAGCACTCCAGCTCCTCCCCACATTTTCCTTATCAGTAGGAAGATGTATGTCTTTACCACATTTCACACTCAAAAGGGAACAGCCAGTCTGATATATTTGCCAGTTTCTAAATGTGGGGCTTTATCGAAAATATCAGTCTAAGTTGTGCACATTAGCCATCATGCTCTTTGAGAAGCCACTTTGAAAGAGCGCTGATTACACGCTTGTTGCTGTCGTGATACCAGCATCAGCGCAGCAGCCCCTTTCTCTCGCTTAGCCAGCTTTCCCAGAGCGCTCTTCTGCCTTTGATTCCTGCACTTCAAGAGATTTCTCTGAGGAGGGCTCTGGGGGCCTCAGCAAAGAGCCCGGCTGGGCAGACAGAGACTAAAGGATGGGTGAAAGATGGAAAGAGATGGAGAGAGATGGAGATAGAGGCAGCAAGGGTAATAAAGCCAAGAGAAGCAGATAGAAAGAAGAGTGGCTACATTACTGCAGTGTGGCCGCTCTTTAGATGCTCTAGCGGTGGCCGTGTCTCGTCCCAATGTCTGTGCAGACTGCTCCCATGGGCCCCTGCGTCGAGCTTGTAAGTGCTAATTGGGCCTGTTAGGGTCAGCAATTAGCCGGCTGCTATTGAAGGATAGTGACAGCCTGGCCTTTCACAGCCTTGTCATTCTTTTAGGGCAGAGAAGAACATAACATGGACAAGGCAGTTGCTTAGACAGGCAAGAGACAAGCAGCAGAGGAAGATAAACTAAAAGCATGTCCCACAATGCAGTGTGCCGAGGGTAAGGGGGAAGGGACAAATATGAGGCAACAAGGCTGTTATTGACTTCAGTCAGAACTGAAAGGACTGTTGCAGCTCTCTCCTCCTCCAAATAATGCATCAAGTAGCACTTCTCTCTTCCTGTGCAAGTTTGGAAGTGAATTTCTCTTTCAGTATGATGTGCAGTTTGTGTTGTGGTACTTATATTTGGTGTCAGGCTGGTACCACAGTCACTCAGGTATACTTTTTACATTGTGTCATTGTGGGGTGGTTCAGGGTTACTTACTATGATGAAGGTAATATGAGGATGTGGTCTTTGGGGGAGTATATAGGATAACAGTATACAGGTAGATACAAAAACAGACATCATGAGTTCTTGAAAAAGTTGGATCTAGCCTGTGTTACAGGTGTTGATGTGTGTGTTAGTCATGGAAAAATGATGTAACATGTAAACTATTGCAACATTTGCTTTGTAGAGAACAATGGACAGAGACAAATCTTTCATATTGCATCCTAAGAGATATCAGAGGCTGGCCGGCTGTGCCTGCGTCGCTTGTGTGGCACATCTCTCTTTCCATTACGGCACACATGTTAACAAATGATACTGTTCACACTGTCTGCATGAGATTCTTGTGAGTCGCATGGATCTTTTTTGGCGGTAGACCTCTCACCTATTTTTGCCGTGAGCCGTACACATCTCACAAACACATGTTTATACAGTGAAAATGACTTCAAAGTTTCAGTATCATTATCATATATGAAAAAATTCAATGTAAAATGGGAACAACAGTTTTGTTATGAAATATGTGCCTGTAAGCACCAATGATCTTCATACCGAAAGGTCCTTTTACTGTATATAGTCAAGTACAGATGAGTATTCAGAGTATTTATAAGTATGTTTAATGCCTTTTAAAGGCAAACTCTATGTAAAATGTAGCAGAAGCTCTCTTCTCGATGTCCTCATTTCTCTATTAAAACCATATTTTTTCACACAGTGACAGTAACAGCATATCAAAGTAATATTATAAGTCATCTTAGCAGTAATGTTGACTGACAGGAAATAAAAGTAAGTTATTAACCACACTTGCACTTAGTTTGTCATAAGGAATATTTAACAGTTTCAAGGCAAAACTTTCCACTTGGATGTTAAAAGACACTAAAGAAAGGAGCATTGTCTCTTCTTGACTAAAAGTGGATAAAGGAAAACAAAACCCCATCTGCATATAAGGGCTATGTAACCGCCAGCACAGGTGGAAGTGGGTGTCAGATGTTGTCGACAGGCGGTAAACTGCCGACAATCACTGCAGCCATGCAGACACTCTGAGGCTCCCTAATGAATATGACAGGGGGTCATTAGCAGATTTGGCCTCTCGCAGACACAGCTGTCTTTTATTGTAAGGCCTTCCGGTTGGTGTGTGTTTGTGTGGGAGTGTGTGAGACTAAGGAGGGAGCATCTGGTGCAGGGTTACAACTTCCAAGGCTTTGTGAGGTATAGAAAGCACAACTTTAGTTTCATTTTACTTATTTACATTTGTTTATTCATTGTGTTTACTTCAATTTAACATTTGCATAAGTGTTTACTTTGTAGTCAGTTAATGTTAAAGTGCGGAATTGTCGGCTCTCATTTCTCATAATTGCCACGAGTTATTTCAAAACCAGTGAAATTTTAAAATGGATGCAAAACAATAGGGTGCATGACAACAGAATCACAGGAATTAGATCCATTGCTCACACTAAGCTATGCAGGGTAAAGTTGAGATAGGTGTCAGTTATTATTACTTATTTATGCAAGTCTCTTATACATCCAATCAAATGTTACATTTTTTTTGACAACCTGTTTATTTTTTTTTTACAATTATTTTTATTTAAAATATGTTTGTGTGCTGCAGTGCAGACACAAAATGCTGATTGGACAGGTGAAGAGGACCAAATATTATTTAATAAATGTTGTTTTAAGGTATTCAATTTCATGTATTATTTATTTTTTAAATATGTTGAATTTATCAGACAGATAAAAAAATATACTATAAATACTATATATACTATAAATACTATAAAGCAGAGCAACACTTTTTATTATTATTTTGAAGAGAAGTCAAATTGCTTGATAAGAAAACAGGTAAAATTTACTGACCAGTGTTGAATTTAATATAATAGATGATATTTGTAGTGATTTATAGACAACACTGACACTCAACAACAGTGTATTTTACCCAGCAACCCCATTATTTAGTGTAGTTATTGTTGTTGACCTTTGATTATGTAAATATTACGTAAATAAATTATTAATTACAACATTTAGTAATGTTTTGAGCTACAATACATCTGCATCAGTCATATGGATGGTGCACAATGCTGCAGTGATACAGATCTGATTTTTAATGGGAATACAATAAACCCATGCTAATGAATCAGGTTATTCTATCCATGCACTGCACTGCTGAAGAAAAACATTAGAATAATGTCATTTTATAAAAGCTATAAGCCACTCGATGCAGTGCTCACTCTGCAGTGACTTTAGAACAGCTTAGAGGCTTTAACTGTGCTCCACATCACACAGAACAGTGGCTCTTAACAGCTTTAAATTCTCTGTAAAGCACTGCCTCTCATTGTCTCACAGCTTACATCAAATAGGGCCTTTTACTACAAATAGCAAATGAGCAACAAAACAGAGTGGTGGGTTTCTGAGAGTCAACATGTTTAATGGTATATTTGTCCCACAGGTGGTCCTCAGCTCATATGCACGCTATAATGAGCAAGATCAACTTTGTATCAGAACATATCTTTGTGTTAAAGAGCACCAAAATGGATGGAAAATATATGGCAGTGTTTCCTTATACCTTTTATTTTATTTTATTACTGAGTAAAGAAGTTTCTCTCTCTTCTGCTCTCTGTGTGTGTGTGTGTGTGTGTGTGTCATTGCATCTGCCTGTCTGTGTGCCTCTGTGTGACGGTTGGGGACTTGTTGTGCTGTGAGAGAGTGATGGGTTAGGCAAGATGACAGGTTGGCACAGGGGGCAAGCAGGACGGCGACTAAACATGCTTGGATCTGGGGAGAGGTGTCAGTCCTGCCGCCAGCCAAGCAGAAACACACAGGAACACTTAGGAAAAGGTGATTCAAAGAGGAAACAAACAGAAGATCCACCTGAGATATTCCTGAGAAGTGACAGAAGTGGATAAAGGCAGCAAAGATCTTTTTGTAGTCTGCAGAATTATATATCTTTACTCACATTTTGCTGCCACTATTAAGAAGGCTCCCAATAATTACTGAATCTACAGTAAAAACCTGCAACATCAGGATATAAAATTCTAATTATTACGATTTGAGAGGATCTTAATTTTTGATGTCCCTAATGAAGACTGAAACAAAAGTGAATGTGCTCTGACTGAGGCCACAGTTGTAAAATGTGATCTCCATCCACATGAAGAAAAAAGAAGACATAGCAGCTGTTCAAATTCATAGGTGATGAATTGCTCTGCAGTCTTCCTGTCATCATTTAAAAAAAAAAAAAAAAAAAGCAGGAAAAAAATATCCTCATGGTCACAGTCCATTTTTTACATAAAACAGCATGAGGGTTTTTTAAAGAGAGATGCTCCACTTGTAGTCGCTCTTAGTCATGGCTAAAGAGCGATTTTGCCTCAGCTTCATCGCTTACGTGGAGCAAAAAAAAAAGGGGGGGGGGGATTAATCAAAGCTGAAGAGTGATTTTTTTTTCACACAGCTCCCTCGGAGAATAAACATCAATAAACATTACTTAATACCCTACAACACAACCCCGCAGGGTCCCACTTAATTTCACTGGTGGAGAATGCCTAAAGTGTTACTGTTTTACACCAAATTACATACTCTGAAAGTTTGAAGAGGCATCTAGTTTTCCCACCCTTGAGAAAGAAATTAAATTAGTTCAAATAAAAAAAAAATGGGGGTGGGGGGAAGAACAGCATACAGTAAAAATACAGCTATTTGTCCTTAAAAGTTCACTTTGACAACTAAGTTCTTATCAGGTAGAAATTACAGTATTTAAAGGAAAAAAAAAGAGAAACCAAGAAAGTCCACTTTAGTGCAAAAATGGATTACAAAAAAAAAATCTGTCAAGCTTTGACATGCACTCTGCTTCACTTTTTTTTCTTGCATTTCCAGCGGACGCTCATATCACTTTGAGCTGTCGTTTGTGCCTGCTGCATGCTGACAGCCATCACAACACTTCATATTGTACTTTTCACAACATTCTCGATAGGGAACCACTTGGATTTTGAATGGACTTTGAATTAATTACAGTCCAATTAACTGATGATTCACAGATGTGACCCCTGTGTTGGAAAAATTGAAAAAAAGCCACAAAAATGAGTGATGCTGAGGCATGTGAGATGCTCTCTGCCCCTGCAGCATCTATTTTTTCATACACTTTCATTCAAACACATGGCACACCCGCAAGAGAACGAGTGTAGAATCTTGCATATCATCAGCCGTGTTGTCAACCAGATGCTGTCAAGTCTAGTGCAGTTTGACATTGTGTTAAATATGAAATTAGCTGATCACAATTCATTATGTTTTACACAGCTGTTCTAAAGAAGATGTACAGGAATTCCAGCACGAAAGTCTCGACTTGATTTTAATGGTGCAATCATCAAACACAGATTTTCTCCACATGTGGGGAAATGTCTCTTGAAAACTGTCAGTCAGAGCTGTCACAAACTATCAACTGATTATGAGCATATTTGTTTTTTGTTAGTCATTTAGTTTTTGTTTTTTTTTTTGTACTTTAGTGACAGACAGTTTCTTTGATATCCTATTTGAGAGAAGAAAATCATTTTCATGTTGCAGTAAAAGTGAAAGTTCATGTGTAACCACACTTCAAAGCATGAATTAAGTGCAGGCCCAGCATTCTCTTAGAACGGATAATGATAAGACACAAATTCACATGCATGACCACATGATAATATTAAACAGAAATGTTATCAACGAGAGTGGGTCACAAAGTTTCAGCTGCAAATGATAATAGACGTAGAGAGTCTGCATAGTTCCTCAAAAAGGCCTCATTATACCAGCTATGTGTACTAGGCATGCCGTACTTCCAAACCAAGAACACTGTGCAGCATGTTGAAAATAAACGGTCAACTAATGCCAATATTTATTGCTGCTCTAGTAACACACCGTCATTGTAAAATAACAGAGGGAACAATACCACAGCCCTCTGATTCAGATTCGCTAATAAGCTGCCAGAACCTGTATCAAATTATAGACTGCTGGATCGTGAAGGAGTTGGAGATGTGAGCACCCGATTGGTTTGTTTTTCGGAAGAGTAACACCTGTCATCTCTGGCTGCACACCCCTCGCTCTGTCCATCCATCCATCCATCCATCCATCCATCCACCCGTCCACCATTCCCACAAATTCTCGAGGGTTTGGGGGGGGGGCAGTGTTTCACAAACAAGCAGCATTGGCGGACAGTCAAGGAAGTGATATTTGATCCATCTCCCCCACGTCCCGGCACAGGCAGAAGTATAAAGTTAAAAAAAATACACACACACGTCACACATCCCAACCCTCAAAACAGAGAGGGAGAGAGTGTAAGAGTGGTGTTTCCTGTTACGCCTCCTCCTCCCCCTCCCTCCCTTTCTCCCTCTTCTATTTTGATTTAAGAGCCAAGCCACTTTAGTAGAGATATGAGGGGGCTGAGAGAAAATAACAAGGCCTTCCAGGAGATTAGGCCTGTAGCCACATGGCTGTTATTGGAGATGATACTCAATGATCACATACAGTAAAAAAAAAAAGTTTACATTACACCATAGCTGTGTGCCCACTGTTATTACATTAAACTCTATTACAGTTTCCATTTGTGATGACCACCTGGTTATGCTAAAAGTTGCACTAAAAATTGGTATATTATTGTGCCTTTTGAACTGTGTACTAGAATTTTAGGTGATGGAGTGTAATGGAATAGAGCTGGTTTTGTTTTTTTTTCATTGTGAGATTTCTCTGTAATAGTGTCGGGACCACAGCAAACAGGAAAGAACAAATACAGAAATATTCGATTCAGTCAGCAAGTCAAGAATGTTTTCTTCTTGTGTTTACAGAAGATTTACTTTAAGGTGGATGTAAGCAGCTGTGTCAGCAAGCATCCTGCCCTCAGAGGCATCTTCGATCAAAACACTGAGTCCCCACAAGCTGTTCCGCTACAGCTTCCGCTACTGACCCTGACCTCCAACCTCTGTGTAGCCATTAGAACACACATTGTTCCCACAGGAATCTGTGAGATAAACCCCTTTTTCCTTTTTCGAAAACATGATTTCCTTTATATTTTTCAAGTAATTGAAGCTAGTTATTGTCTTGAACAGACTGTACACGATTGGCACTGTGCTCTTGTTTAAGAACACTGCTAACTGTGAGCCCAACTGTCCTATTTGAAATGTAGCCGGATATTTCCAAACAGTAATTCAGTGCTTTGCTATAGCTGCCAACAGAAAAGAGTACCAAATAAATGGCCTCACTTAATTTATGAATAGAGGAAAAAGTATAAGTGGGCAATAAAATGACGTAAATTATAATAGTTTTTAACATGTTTTTTTCTCTGATTATGAGTGGGGTGGATAATCTATGACTAAAATCTAAGTAATAAACTATGATGATGTTCTGTCTTACTTGGTGGGTGAAGGAGACGACATGTTCCTAGTAGGCAAACTAGGTAATTCAGTAACAATGAATGATTCACTGCTGTTTTCAAAGACAAACTGCAAACATGGTAAGGTGACCAAATAAAAAACCCCTAACCCTACCCTGACCTTAAAGTGCCAGCCAACCAGACAAGCAATAACATGCATCATGTGTCTGCAAATGTATCAACAAAATGATAGGCTGAATGTGAGAAAATAAATAAATAAATAAAAATCTGTTGTCTGAACGTTGTATGTTTGTTGGAAGGCTGTAACACACTGCAGGAAACACTAAAGGCAGCACAGGAGCAAACACTGTCTCATTAAAAAAACACACACACACACACACACACACACACACACAGAGTAGGGCTGGACAATTAATCAGAAAAGAATCAAATTTGCAGTATGACCACTATCCAAATCAAAAACAATGTAATTAGCTGATACAACTACAACTGATGACAAAGCAGCACCCAACATGAAGCTGTTTTGTAAAAATGACAGTTAAGGTGCAAAAATGATCGGTCTCACTAATTATGAATAATATCACAAACGCAATATCTGTCAAAAACAATATGATTTTCTGACCATATCCTAAAGCTCTAACACACAATCAGAAACTCAAGAAATATGGTGGTAACATGGGCCGCATGTTCTTTCCACAAAGTACTATTAATATTAACGATGGACCGTTTATCCCTGAAAACATGCTATTATTACACTTCCCACTTCACTTCCAGTTACATTCAGGTGTTGTCTACAGTACAACTAAGCACAGCCAGTGTTGTGTTACACTCTATCAGCCACCAAACAGCTCAACATCAAAAGTGTTTATTTTCTTAACCCATTTGTCAAACAACTGTATTCAGACTTTAAAGTTGAAAAATGTTGCTCAGTGGCACCAGTGCAGTGCAGAAGATGCGGGTAATTTGAAGTTGGACGCATCTTGATCTCGAAGTCACCGACTTGCCAAATAAAATGCCTTTTTTTTCCATTAAACATGATCCAACTCCAAATCTTTATCATTGTTTTTACTTCAGATAAAGAAACTGACTGGTCACTTGCAGCAACAACTTCCAACCACACAGAGCATTTCATTTCCTTCCTCTGCAAGGATAGAATATCAAACAAACAAAAAAAACATGTGTTTTAAATCACTGGCGGATGGTGACATGATTGTTCACAGTGCACACACACACACACACACACACAAACACAGACACTCTTACAGACAGCACTTCCCCTTTCTTTCTCCCCTCCCCTGTACGTAATCTGCAGAACAATCACATAGAAGCCACACATCACAGTGACAGAGATGCACCTCCTCTCTACCTCTGAGTATCGATCTCCCATCCAATCTAAATGACCCTGTTAACCATTCCCTTATCCCACCCCACCTCTCCTCTTTACTACCCCTCACCGCTTTGAGCCCTACTTAGCGACAGCACTATGCCCCCCCCCCCCCCCCCCCCCCCCCCCCCCCCCCCCCCCCCCCCC